>MVGT01003043.1:0-28074 GCA_002174775.1 Macleaya cordata
ACTCTTAGCAATCTAACCACCTATGGTACTTGGTGTTCTAAGTCACTTACCATCCTAGGATGTCTTCCGGTGGTGAGTTGAGTTCTTCGGAGCCTCTGTAGATTTCTTTTCTTTCAACCGAAGTGAACCGAGACTCACTAGACTCTAACTCAAGTTACATTGACCATCTTCAGTTTACCTTTTGACACGAAATTCGACAAACATAAAACATGGACCTTTCAGAAACCGATATGCACTACTATTTTCTGCATATCCTTTGAAAATACAATCAACAGTTTTATGTCCTATTTTAACCCTTTTAGGAATAAGAACTGCAACTTTGGCTAAACACCCCCACACTTTGAGATATCTGTAGGAAGGCTTTCTTCCTTTCCAAAGTTCATAGGGTGTTTTATCCTTTTTCTTGTGAGGTAACTTATTCAAAATATGATTCGTAGTTAGTAATGCATCCCCCCACAAGTTCTGAGGTAATCCAGAACTTGATAATAATGCATTCATCATCTCTTTTAGAGTACGATTTTTACGTTCTGCGACTCCATTTTGTTGGGGTGAATATGGAGCTGTAGTTTGATGAATTATTCCAAATTCAGAACATAACTCAGCAAAAGGTGATTCATATTCCCCTCCTCTGTCACTTCTTAGAACTTTTATCTTTTTGCTAAGTTGGTTTTCAACCTCAATTTTGTAATGTTTAAATATTTCTATTACTTAATCTTTGCTTCTTAGCAAATATACATGACAGAACCTAGTACAATCATCTATAAAAGTGATGAAATACTTTTTACCACCTCTGGTTTGAACTACTTTTAAATCACATATATCACTATGAATTAATTCAAGTGGTTCTGTATTTCTATCAATTGACTGGAATAGTGTTCTAGCTAATTTTGCCTCTACACAAACTTCACATTTCGAATTTAAGTCAATATCAAAATTAGGTAATAAGTCCATGTTAATTAGTCTTATCAAAGAATTATAATTAACATGTCCTAACCTCACATGCCAAATATTAAATGACTCAAGCATATAAGCAGAACTGTTAACTTTATTGATAGCATGGATTACAGTCATTACATTCATTTTAAAGAGTCCATCATTGAGATATCCTTTCCCTATATACATCCCATTCTTAGTTAACACAAATTTGTCTAAAACAAAAACTAGTTTAAAACCATTCTTGGACAGCAGAGATCCTGACACTAGATTCTTGCGAATATCTAGAACATGTAGCACATTGTTGAGAGTCAGTTCCTTTCCTGAAGTCATCTTCAGTACGACCTTCCCTTGCCCTTCAACCTTCGAAGTTGATGAGTTTCCCATGAACAAATGTTCTCCATTAACTGCATGATAGGAGCTAAACATCTTCTTGTCTGCACAAATGTGGCGAGTAGCACCAGTGTCTACCCACCATTCTCGAGGATTGCCAACCAGATTGACTTCAGAAACAACAGCAGATAGGTACATATCTGAAACGTCAGCAGCCAGTTTTTCGGCTTCAGTCATGTTTACTTCAGAATTCTTATTCTTGGAGTTGTCATTTCCATTCTTATTGCGGCAGTCCTTAGCACGATGCCCATATTTGTTGCAGTTGTAGCATTTGCCCTTGAATTTCTAGAAGGAACCTTGATTCTTGCGTGGACCAGCAACATGTTTTCTTTTCTTGTCCACTTTCTGTCCTCCCTCGATAATGTTAGCCTTGGATTTATGAGTTAGTTTCTCAGAATTCTTTTCAGCAATACGACTGTCTTCTTCGACTCCTAAGTTTCAAAATTAGATCCTCAAGGTCCATTTCCTTACGCTTGTGCTTAAGGTAGTTTTTGAAGTCCTTCCAAGATAGAGGTAACTTCTCTATCATAGCAGCCACTTGAAAGGATTCATTAGTCTCCATTTTTTCAGACTTGAGTTCATTAAGAATGAGTTGAAATTCTGAAACTTGGGTCATAACAGTTTTATGATCAGTCATTTTAAAATCCAAAAATCTGCCAACTATGAATTTCTTCATACCGGCATCTTCGGATTTATATTTCTTATCTAGGGAATCCCACAACTCTCTTGCAGACTTAATTGGACTATAAACGTTATACAGTGAGTTGTCCAAACTGTTTAGGATGTAATTCTTGCAGAGGAAATCGGCATGTTTCCATGCCTCTACTGCAGCAACAGATTGCGCATCTTTCTCTTGTTCGGAGAGAGGAGGGCAATCTTCGTACAAGAACCTAGCAAGATTGAGAGTTGTGAGATAGAACAGCATCTTTTGCTGCCATTTCTTGAAATCAAAACCAGTAAATTTTTCTGGTTTTTCCGCGGGGCTAACATGAGTAGGAGCATAACTTTGAATCGCAGAAGCTATTTTTTCTATCTGTATAACCAGAAAAAATATTATGTCAATATACTTAAATAATAAGTTAATTGTCTTAAGATTGTTAAAAATCTACGTATACTGTAATACCGGAGTACTAATAAATAATCAGTATATAACACTGATGTAAACACAGTACTAATATAACAGTACGAAACTGTTATTACTGTTCTAGAATCAATATATATAACGTACGAAACTGATATATATATATAGAACGAAACAGGAAAAATAGCGGGTTAGAAGATGAAAAGACAATGATAGACCGAGGCTAGAACAAATCTATGTCCTTAAGACAATTAGCGCCCCACACGGATGCTGATGGAGAAATGNACTGTTTAGGATGTAATTCTTGCAGAGGAAATCGGCATGTTTCCATGCCTCTACTGCAGCAACAGATTGCGCATCTTTCTCTTGTTCGGAGAGAGGAGGGCAATCTTCGTACAAGAACCTAGCAAGATTGAGAGTTGTGAGATAGAACAGCATCTTTTGCTGCCATTTCTTGAAATCAAAACCAGTAAATTTTTCTGGTTTTTCCGCGGGGCTAACATGAGTAGGAGCATAACTTTGAATCGCAGAAGCTATTTTTTCTATCTGTATAACCAGAAAAAATATTATGTCAATATACTTAAATAATAAGTTAATTGTCTTAAGATTGTTAAAAATCTACGTATACTGTAATACCGGAGTACTAATAAATAATCAGTATATAACACTGATGTAAACACAGTACTAATATAACAGTACGAAACTGTTATTACTGTTCTAGAATCAATATATATAACGTACGAAACTGATATATATATATAGAACGAAACAGGAAAAATAGCGGGTTAGAAGATGAAAAGACAATGATAGACCGAGGCTAGAACAAATCTATGTCCTTAAGACAATTAGCGCCCCACACGGATGCTGATGGAGAAATGGCGTTTGTCTCCTAGGACTTCAACGATCTTACCTTCTTATTATTGCAGCACTTCAATATACAGGAAGCTACGAACCAAATAATGCAGAGTTTTCTCTCTCACAGACTTATACATACACTAACACTTGATGCGAAAATTGAATGAATAATGCAGACTCTGGACAACTATTTATAGAAGACATGGTGACTGTACGAAGAGCCATAAAGTCTGTTCATAAGCACCCATTCACCTAAATAAATGTATTTGAACGAAAAGACTTAAAATAAAAAGAACAGACTCAATACACCCCAAAAAAGGCGTTGGAAATAAACCCAAAAAAAAAAACTTTTTAGGCATAAGCCCTGAGTGACCTGACCAAACCAAACCAAGCCCAGCCCGGTCCGGTCCGGGTCGGTCGGACGGGCAGGCGGCGCGCGCGCGCGTGCGCGTGTGTGGTATTTGCTTAGGTCCTCCCCCTTTCACAAAAGTGGGTGCCCCTTGGGGCCCAAACCCAAAGGCCAACCAAAGAATATAAGAGGCTCTTAAGGTTCTCACACTTTTCTAATGTGGGACTATTCTTTTCACACAAGATTTGTCCCATTTCCAACAAGGTTATAAAAGGTTCAATTTCTCATTCATCCGAAATCGGTTTTGAGTAAATAAACATTCTACGAACAACTCCTCGACGAGAGGAACGCAATCCAATGACTTGTTTTCAGAAATCAGATGTGGGTCCCACTCAAAATTATGCTTAAACATTGCTGGTCAGAATTATCAAAACTGAATTTTTCCAACAAATACCACGTCATAGGGAGGAACACCAACCAAGAGCGGAGCTAGGATTTGAACTCTAGGGGGCCAGATATTCCAACCCAAATTTTTATATGTTCACCCAACTTATTTTTACAGTGCGGTAACAGCTCGCTATTGAGCCCACATAAAGATGATATAAGGTTTGGTTTCTTTGTGAGGATGATCTCCTCATCAAGTAGACCATCCTCACAAATTTTTGTAAATCTCATAATGTCATTAAAGCAAGTTTAGTGGCACATCTCATACCCACACAAAAAATAAATTGATTTGGGGGTTTAGAAGAGGCAAGTCTACTGGTCATATTTCATAATGAACAAAATTTGAATAAATTAATGTGGTAAAATAGAGTCAATCGAGTCAAATTGACTCATAGTCATTGGTCAAAATTTAATGGTGATAGTGCGATCCATTCTACCACTAATTTTTTACTTTTTTTGTTTTTTTTTTGTTTTTAAGGTGTTATAAAAGATACATGAAATTAGGTTAGAACCTCAATTCTAGCTATGCTTTAACTTCCCACTCAGTTAACTTTGGCTTTTTAAATGCAATCAAATTTTTTTTGTCTTTTATACACATGGCATTTTTAGCTCTTTGACTTGGTTTTATTTTTTTTATTGACATATTTGCCATTCCTTTGTTTGGAAAGGAAGTAATAGAGAGAGAATTTTAGAGAGAGAAATAGATATCGTAGGTGATAGCTAGGGGCTGCCTTCTTCACCATTTTTTTCGGTGATCACTTCATCATCTTCTTCTTCATCTTCTTCTTTTTCTTCTTCCTCTTCTTCATCTAGAGAGAGAATTTTAGAGAGAGAGAGACTATAGGTGATGGTCGGGCTGCCTTCTTCACCATTTTTTCCAGTGAGTTAGATCTGTCGGCGATTACTTCATCCTCTTCTTCTTCATCTTCTTCATCTTCATCATCATCTTCTTCTAGAGAGAGAATTTTAGAGAGAGAGAGAGAGATTGTAGGTGATGGGGACTGCCTTCTTCACCATTTTTTCCAGCGAGTTAGATCTGTCGGCGATTACTTCATCATCATCATCATCATCATCATCTTCTTCTTCTTCTTCTTCTTCTGCTCTATCTTCACCTTCATGTTCTTCATTTTATGCTAAAAAATAGTATGCAACTGACATGTAAGTGAGATGCAAGTGAGGTGCAACTGATATGCAAGTGAGGTACAAGTGAGATACAAGTGAGGTGCAACTGACATGCAAGTGAGGTGCAAGTGGGGTACAAGTGATATGCAAGTGAGGTGGAAGTGATGTGCAACTGATGCAAGTGAGGTGCAACTGAGGTGCAACTGAGATACAAGTGAGGTGCAAGTGACATGCAAGTGAGGTGAAAGTGATGTGAAGTGATATGCGACTGATGCAAGTGAGGTGCAAGTGTTATGTAAGTGAGGTGCAACTGACATGCAAGTGAGATGCAAATGAGATGCAAGTGAGGTGCAACTAAGATGCAAGTGAGGTGCAAGTGACATGCAAGTATGTGAAGTGTTATGCAACTGAGGTGCAAGTAAGGTGCGAGTGAGATGCAACTGACATGCAAGTGTTGTGCAAGTGATGTGAAGTAATGTGCAAGTGAGATGCAAGTGAGGTACAAGTGACGTACAACTGTGTGAAGTGTTATGCAACTGAGGTGCAAGTGAGATGCAACTGTGTATGCAACTGTGTTCTTGTATTTTGAAACATAAATCGATAACTAATCTAGATGACATCAGATCTGGAATTGAAAGCAATAGAAAACCTAGATCAAAGCAAATATTTAGAAAAAAACCCTTGATCTCAAAAAAACCCTAGATCTCAACTCTGTCGATCATCTTCTCGTTCTTCTTTCCTCTCTCTCTCTCTATCTCTCTTTCTCTATCTGATCTCAACTCCGTCGTTTTCTCCGTTCGATTGTCATTTTCTCTGTTAGTTCTTCAACTCCTCCAAACCGAAAATATAATTTTTGTTTCTCTCTTCCCTCTCTTCTCTTTTTGGTTTTTAAGGGAGGGTATTATTATCTTTTTCTCTTTTTTGGATTTCATTTAAAATTTTAAAGTTGGGTGGGGTGGAACCTAAATCTAAGGCTGATTTTGGGTTTATTTCCTCATTCCTGTAAAAGATATAGAATGATATGATTTTGGTCCAAGGGATGAGTTTCTGTAGGGATGTTCTCCTTACTATTTAAATCATCATATTGAGTCATTCTAAAATTTATAACCTTATCGAATAAGTTCTTAAAAGATTAGCCTATTTTAGGCATCATTTTTTACTGTTGATTTCTACTATATTTTTTATGGAGTAAGAAGTTTTAAAATAGGATGATTTATGGATATGATGATCTATGTGGTGGTGAGAACAACCTCACCAGAAATTAGCCCTTGGATAATTTTAAGAACTGACCCAAAACTAGGGGTTCCAATGGCTACACGTATAACCAAGAACCGAATCAAATTAGGACGAATTTTCTCAGTTCAGGATCCAATTTTAGATACTATAGTATCCGATTGGATAGAAATTAACGAATTCACAATTCATATTCCAGAAAAAGGCCAAGCCTCGTTGGATTTCCTATTTCTCAAAATGCACCCACTTATTTTTAGTTGTTATCCTTTACACTAGTCTATTGGGCTAACATAGAATGGTTCAAGGGATGATTTTTTCTAAAGATGGTCTCCTCAACTTGTGGATCACCCTCACGATAATGGACATCGTTTAAATAATTTTGACTAATGATAAAGAGAATCCTAGGATTCTCTATGAGCCATCCTACATTAGTTTTACCAAAATCCCACTATGAGCCATCCTAGGTACTTAATATGAGCCATTCTCATCTATAATAATAAAATATTAAATATTTTTAATTTTTTAAAACAACCCTTACAAACTCTATTTTTAGAAAACAACCCTCACAGTTTATTTTTACAAAATAACCAAACTCTTATTTTTTGTTTTACACCCCACCCCTCCCACGATCCCCACCACCACCATCTCCATAGTCGCCTCCACTTCCACCATCACCGAGAGCGAGAAAATAGAGAAAGAACTAAGAGAAAGAGAAACAGTGAAAAGAGAGAGAAAAAGAGATAGAGAGAAAATAGAGACAAAGAAAAGAGAAAGAGATCTAAAATTTTCAGATCTCTCTCGACCTCCACCTCCACCATCACCGAGAGATAATAGAAAGAGAGAGAAAGAGTGAGAAAAAGAGGGAAGAAGAAGATAGTGAGAGAAAGAGAAAAAGAAGAGAAATCTAAAAATTTCAGATTTCTCTCTCTTGACAAGTGAAACGGACTCAATGGACTGAACACGAAGAGTAGAAGCAGACTAGTAAATCTGTTTCTGTTAGTGTAAGGAAATAAAGTTAGTGATCCGTTTCTCTTAGTGTATAAAAACGGACTACTAAATCAGTTTTTGTTAGTGTAAAGAAACAAACTTAATGATCAATTTCTGTAAGTCAGTTTTTTGTGTACAGAAACGAACATAGTAGTCCGTTTCAAGTCTTTGTGTTCAGACCTTCGGGTCCATTTCACTGGTCAAAATCGAAAAAAAATAACAGAGAGAGTGAGAGAGAAGTCTGAAATTTTTAGACCTCTCTTCTCTTTCTCTTTCTCTAACTCTCTCTTCTTTTTCTCTCTCTTTCTATTCTCTCTCGGTGATGGCGGAGGTGGAGGTCGAGAGAGAAATTTTAGATCTCTATTTCTCTCTCTCTCTCTCTCTTTCTTTCTCTCTCTCTCTCTCTCTCTCTCTCTCTCTCTCTCTCTCTCTCTTTCTCTTCTCTCACTGTTTCTCTTTCACTCAGTTCTTTCTCTATTCTCTTTCTCTCGGTGATGATGGAAGTGGAAGCGACGGTGGAGATGGTAGCGGTAGAGATGGGGATGGAAATGGTTTTAGAAGTGGGGAGTAAAAAAGAAAAAAAAAAGATTTAGGGTTTTTTGTAAAAAAAAAAGTTATTATTATATTATTAAATAGTGAAGATGACACATAAGAAAACAATGGTCAAAATTAGGTCAACCTGAATTTTGACTAACATTGGTTTCACCTAGGATGGCTCATAGGAAAACTTAAGATGCTAGATATCAACAGTCATAATTTTAACCCCCACATAAAGCTAATCCAAATCTTTATCTAAAAAAGCTGACAAAAACTCAACTTTTAGTGGCGTTAAAAGTTTTATATTGACGTGACTTGTTGTGAAGATGATGGAAATTGTGAGGAAAGCATCCTCTGGAACATTTCTATGTGGGCCGTAGTGCAATGTAAACGGAGCTAAAAATAAATAAGATATTTTTAAAAAAAAAGTAGGGGCATTTTGAGAAAGAGGAGGTGCAACGAGGCCTAGCCAAAAAAAAAAATTAACGTTTTTTTTGGAGGGACTAATGCTCAAATTATAATAAGGCGGAGATACATCACAACGGGTGGGTGAGAAGTGCAGAGAAACCACCACGAACGGATAGCTTGCCACCAATTGATGCAAGAAAGGACACCACCACTGGACGCGAAGAAAAACAACACCACGAACGGATAGCTCGCGACCAACTGACGCAAGAAATGATGCCACCACTGGACGCAAAGAAAAACGTCACCACAGACGCAATAAAGCCAAAAACATAATTAATTATATGAACAAAATATTATGGCAAGACCACAGCCTGCAAAGTTTGAACCCACAACTTCTCATGTCGTAGGGAGGGATGCAAACCAAGAGAGCATGAAAAAAATTAACATAGTAATCAAGTTTAAATGAAAATCATTATATACAAAAACAATAGTTAATATGAATATAAATACATATCAATAATAAAGCGAAATAGTTCCATCCGTAGGGGATTAATTAAGGAGGATAATATATCTCTTAATTAAATCTTAATTCTTATTAGTTTCGATCATGCCTACGACAACGTAAATACTTCAAACAACCACGGTCATAAGGATTTGCAGGTTTACGAGGGGCCTTCGAATCATAGTTGCATCCGGGGTTTAAACCACCACCACTTTTGCATGGATCCAACGCCGGCATGAGATCGGTGGCTTCGACATTATTAAGAAGCAAGATCAGGCTAATCATCAATGATAAGATCAAGTAGGAAGCAGGCTTGATTTCGGAGAGTCCCATAGTGTTCTCTCTTAAGAATGAAAAAAAAATTGTAGTTTCTTTACCCAATTTAAAGGGGTTGAAGAGGTTTTCATGTGCTTGTTTTGTAGAAATTTTGTTGTAGAGAGAGAAAAAAATTGTGTGGTTTGTAAGTGTAGTGTAGAGATGTGATGGGTTAATTTAGAAATTTTGATTAATTTTTTTTGTTCTGGTTCTGGTTTTCTATTTATAGTTTGATTGTAACTGTTTATTAGTTAAGTAATCTTATCCTCCTAATCCATCACTAATTTAAGAAGAGAATGGTTCGGCTTACAGGCTATAATATACAGGTTGATGTGGGGCCCACATACGTTTGGTCTAAGGCTTGATATTTTGTGAGAATGTTCTTCTCACTATGTAAATCATCCTCATAAAAAATCACTTCATTCTAAAACTGATAGCCGCATCAAAAATTGATCGGAAATTAATTAAAATTTAACTGTGAAAAATGAACGATGCGAAAAAGAGTATTTTTTAATCGGCTATCAGTTTTATAATGAGGTGATTTTTTGTGAGGATGATCTACATGGTGAAAGAACATTCTCACAAAATACGAAGCCTTAGATCAATCGTATGTGGGTCGTACATCAACCTCTACATATAACCTGTAAGCCGATCCATCCTCATTTAAGAAACAAGATATTAAATAGGGGAGCAGTTTGCCACACTATATTGCCATCATTGTCACATTTTTGGGTTACCATGGCTTGTGGAGCCTACATAAAGATGAATCAAGTGCTAATTTTTTGTGAAGATGATATACATGGTGATAAGAACATTCTCACACTCATCTAGTTTTTTTTAAAATTAACGGTAAATGAATCATTTATTTTTACCATTAAATTGCATCAATGGATAATGAGGTTACAAGTTTTAGGATTAGCTGATTTTTTATGAAAATGATGGACATAGTGAAAAGAACATCCTCACAAAAAAATCAGCCCTTGATTCATCTGTATGTGGGTCCCACATGCCATGGTAACAGTGATGGAACTAGAACCACTAACTTCTCAAGGATTTTGTCAAAACCCTTCGTCAAAAAAGCTGGCATATCGTGATCTTGACCCATCAAATAAAATGTATACAATCAATCTAAAAATTGCAAACTTTTCTGAATGAATTTCTCAATGTTCTGTTGATCACTAAAAGAAAAAACTTACATGATGAAAGACAAGTCCCCTCCAAAACACTAGTTGTTCTTTCTTAAAGCATATAATTAATCATGGACAAATAACAAAGTTTTATCTACATCAAGCCAGTTCCTTGACCTCCTATGAAGAAATCAGAGTTCCACTACTCCTAGCATCCTTGATGAACTTCAAAAAAGCTCAACACCGAGATCATTTCAACCTCGTGTAATCCTTTCTAATACATTCCTATGGAACAACTTGTTCTCTTAACAGATTCAAAGTTTGACCTTAGTTACAGAAGAAATCTTACCAAGTGCTGTTCCACTTCAATCAGAATCTTCTTATAATGCCTGTCCCTCTCATTACTTGTTCACAAAAGAAACGCGCGTAACATTCTGATAAATGCACTTTCTCCTCAGGAATGTCAAACCACTTGGTGTACAATCGAGCTTGCTGAAAAACCAAAGCAACAAGTTCAGCTCATATCCTGCATTCATCACAGCATCTTTACATGACTAGAAAAGTTACTAGACAGGTGTTTCAAAGAAAAATACTAAAAATGCAAACAATTAGAGCCAAATACAGAGACATGGTAAAGTTATAACATAATTCAACATAAGCCAAAAAAAGACCTGGAAAAGCCTGCATGCTTTCTCAACAATGTGCATATACTCCTAAATCCCTTGGATTATCTTTATTTGGGTCTCATAGGCGGGATGTAAACATATTATAAGATGACGTGGGTGTCCCCCTCCCGGAATGAATAGGAAAACAAGATTGGATGGGGTAAAACAAGGCTCCCCATTGTTAGTTTTGGTTAAAGGGGAAGCTCTTCAACCCTACCAAATTTTGGGTTTTCCACCCCACCAACCACACCAAAAATACAAAAAAGGTCATCATTAATCCTTAATGCACTTGTTTAAAGAAGTAAAAGAAGCAGAAAAAATTTTGTGGAATGAATTGCAGAAATCATAAAAGACTAAACATTAAGCACCCATCTGATATTTAATATGTTCAACACAAAAATTGAAAATATAACTTACCAACAATTGCACAACACATTTTAAACAATCAAATTGAATTGAGCCAACAATTTATAAGACACAGAGCATATTGTTACCTTATGACATGCAACCAATTGCCTAATCAAACATAAGTTCCACAGCAGCATCTACAATGTTTGCAAGAGATAAAAAGAAAGACAAATTAAAAGAATAAAAATGTAATAAAAGATAGATATTAGATAATAATAATAATAATAATAATAATAATAATAATAATAATAATAGTAATAATAATAATAATAACAATAATAATAATAATAATAAAAATAATTAATAACAGCAAAGTAGCAAACAAGCTTATTAAAAAGTCATAAACCTGACTCAATTTCTTCAATCTCATCCATTTTGCCGCGAAGATCAATTTCCTTGGATGAACATAACCAGCTTTGTGTGCAAATGAGTGGCTGCATTAACGAAGAAATATAACTCCTAGATTGATCGAGAATGCGATCACCAATATTAAACGCTGACTCAGAGGCTGCTACGGTAGAGACAGGTATAGCAAAAACAACTCGTGCAATATAAGATAAAATCTTGTATTTAGAAGAATTGGTTTTCCACCAACCCAAGATATCAAAACTAGAATTGCAAGGATTCTCACAGGATTCCATTAAATACCGATCCACCTCCGTTTTAGATTCCACACCATCAGTCTCCTTCAGAAACCTCATATAGCCATATGTAAATAACATATCAACATCTACTTTACTACTATCAACATCCATCTCATTTGTATTATGTGATTCATCTTGAATTTCAGCACTCTCAACGTAAAGCAACTTATACTCATCATACAATTCATTCAAAGTATTTCTCACGTTATTTGTCAGTTCCATAGCCATATTGATACCATATAACATGCCAAAACAATATCTCAGAAGGTGTTCCTTGTGACGTGGATCAAGTAGTACAGCAACAAACAAATAAGGATTAAGTGTTCGATAGTCTCCCCAATACTTGTCATGCTTTTTCCTTATATTTTCAGCCATTACCTTTAAAAAGGTATCCCTACATTCACTCCAACTACGCAATTGAGAATGAATCAAACACAATTCACGCAAAAATGAATTAGACGTTACAGATAGTGAACCTGAAAATTTCAAGTTAGCGTCATAAAAAACCCTCAATATCTTAATAAGAGCACGAACATGTTCCCAATCCGCAGAAGAAGGAACCTCAGTCTTCTCATCTAGACAGAACTCACGAATGTTCTCAGCATCTTCATCCTCTAAGCATTCAAACACTTTTTGAAACTTTTCTGCAGCTTCTAACATAAAAAGAGTAGTATTCCACCTGGTTGGAAAATCTAGGAATACATGCTTGTTCGAAGAAATCTTTTCTTGCCTCGCAATAGCCATAAACTTTTGTAATCCCGATGAAACCATAACATATTGCACCATATTACGGATTCTACTGATTGGTTCATGATAATCTTCTAGAACCTCCATAACAATAAGATTTAATATGTCCGTGCAACATCTCATATGCATAAACTCACCTCTCATTACCGTCCCATTCCAATTATTCACTGTCTTTGACAAGTATGCAAAAGCTAAATCATTAGAGCTTGCGTAATCAATCGTCACAGTAAACACCTTCTCAATCCCCCAATGTAATAGACATGCCTCAATTTTCTTGCCAATAGTGTCACCTTCTTGGTTTACAACTTGACAAAAATTTAAGATTTTCTTTCGTAACCTCCAATCATTATCTATGTAATGGGCAGTCAAACACATATAGTTGAGATCCACCACAGATGTCCACATTGTTGTAGTGAGGCAAACTCTTTGATGATTACTCACTAAAAAATCTTTCAACTTTTGTTTCTCTTTCTTATAAATTAGACAGCAATCTTGTATAACGGTTATCCAAGATGGAACTTCGAACCTAGGTTCAAGAACTTTGAATATGTCCCCAAACTTCTCATCCTCCACAAGTCTAAATGGCAACCCATCAATTATAAACATTTTAGCAAATGCTTCTCGAATAGCCTCCTCATTATAAGTCTTGGCAGTGAGTTCGCCTTCATCCTCTCCACATATAATGGGTGCCTGAGGTTCACTTGCAGCCTCAGAGTCTGTATAAGGTTCTGCAGACCTTGAGCTTACAGGCTTGCTTGAATTGGTTGGTGATGTTGTACTTTTTTCATTACAAACTGGACTAGTCATCTGTGTCACGAAACAATACAAATATCTCAAGTTTCCAAGTAACTATAATTGTCATATACCACAAAATATTTATATCAATTTATTATAGAAAAATAATAAGAAATTTTTTTTTACCGAATTAGATGATGTTGATGAAACCATGATGTTTGATGACTATGCTTTAAGAATGTTAATCTGAAAACAATTTTTTTTTTTTTTTTTGATAAGGCAATACTTTATTAATATAATAACCGAATGGCTAAGATGTACAAGTAAAGCGACACAGAAAATAAACAAAAGTATTAGAGGTGGTACACCTCCAGCCCCCTTCTTCTACAAGTAATGAGATAATCACCGAAGGAGGGAGTCCCAAAAAAATACAAAATCCTGGAACCTCGAGTTACGAAATAACGTATTCGTTGAAGCCCAACGAAAGACCATAGCCTTGATATCCAGGATAATTTCTTCAATGGTCTCTTCTTTGTCTCTAAACACTCGTCTGTTCCGTTCTTTCCAAATTCCCCAAGTGATTGCGAAAAACTGAATCTCCCAGATTAATTTACCCCTAGGAGTCTTCACTGGACATGACCAAGATGTGAAACACTCCATCACTGTCTTAGGGAAGGTCCAACTTACGGTGAACTGCTGTAGGAAGAAAGCCCAAATCTGGTTTGCAGCGTTACAAGTGAACAACAAGTGATGGATAGTCTCCAGGCCGGATTTGCACATATAACATCTATTCACCGTAATAGCTCCGCACCTTTGCAACCGATCCACCGTGTTTACCTTGTGCAGGGACGCTTCCCACATAAAGAAGATAACGCGTTGTGGAACCGGAGCCTCCCATATTTTCGAGCACGGGAAATCCATGCTTCTGTCATCCAACAACACTGAGTAGAGTGACTTGACTGAGAACTGCCCTTTGGGGTCTGGTACCCACACCTTACAATCTCGCTCCCTTTGTCCCCGTCTCCAGGCGTTAAGTAGCTCCATCAAATTCCCGACCTCCTCAAGTTCCCAATCATATAAATCTCTGCAGATATCTAAGTCCCAAGAGACATAAGTACCATCTACCTTCATTACCTCTGATACCCATGCGTCCTGTTTTCTAGACAGCCTGAAAATCACCGGGAATTTCACCTTAAGAGGTACTTCTCCCACCCAGGTGTCATGCCAAAATTTGACCGAGGTGCCTGACGCAACTTCAAACGCCGTGTGCTGTCTAAAGGTACTCCACAGGTTGGTTATCCCTCGTCATACCGACGTGCCATAAGAGGTTTTAGGGGGTATAGGGTCTGTACCATTCCTCTCCAATCCGAATTTAGCCTCCACTAATTCCTTCCACAGTCCACTCGGCTCCACCCCCAATCTCCATAGCCATTTCCCCAATAACGCTTGATTCAGTAGCTTTATTTTACGAATCCTCAGCCCTCCTTTCCTTTTTGGGCGGCACACCTCATTCCAGTTGACGTTGTGACGCTTTCTAGTCTCCTCTGAAGAGCCCCAAAGGAAGTCTCTCATAATTTTTCCAATTCCTCGGCCACTGCTATAGGAATCGAAAAAAGGGACAGGTAGTAGATTGGTAAATTAGCCAGGCAGCTCAGCACAAGGGTCAGTCTACCAGCTTTTGACAAACATCTCTGTTTCCATTTCGCGAGCTTTCGACGCACTCTCTCCTTTACCGGGTCCCAAATTGCTTTAGATCTGTATTGGGCTCCAAGCGGGAGCCCAAGGTACGTGGTTGGCAGCTTTCCCACCTCACAGCCCAGGATGTCAGCATAGAGGCTCATCTGTAGCTCCCTTCCCACCCCGAAGACCATGCTTTTGCCGAAATTGACTCTCAAGCCCGATACCATTTCGAAACACCAAAGGATTCCTTGAAGATTGGCTACGTACTCCGGTTTTGCCTGCAAGAAAAATAGNAGAAAATAAACAAAAGTATTAGAGGTGGTACACCTCCAGCCCCCTTCTTCTACAAGTAATGAGATAATCACCGAAGGAGGGAGTCCCAAAAAAATACAAAATCCTGGAACCTCGAGTTACGAAATAACGTATTCGTTGAAGCCCAACGAAAGACTATAGCCTTGATATCCAGGATAATTTCTTCAATGGTCTCTTCTTTGTCTCTAAACACTCGTCTGTTCCGTTCTTTCCAAATTCCCCAAGTGATTGCGAAAAACTGAATCTCCCAGATTAATTTACCCCTAGGAGTCTTCACTGGACATGACCAAGATGTGAAACACTCCATCACTGTCTTAGGGAAGGTCCAACTTACGGTGAACTGCTGTAGGAAGAAAGCCCAGATCTGGTTTGCAGCGTTACAAGTGAACAACAAGTGATGGATAGTCTCCAGGCCGGATTTGCACATATAACATCTATTCACCGTAATAGCTCCGCACCTTTGCAACCGATCCACCGTGTTTACCTTGTGCAGGGACGCTTCCCACATAAAGAAGATAACGCGTTGTGGAACCGGAGCCTCCCATATTTTCGAGCACGGGAAATCCATGCTTCTGTCATCCAACAACACTGAGTAGAGTGACTTGACTGAGAACTGCCCTTTGGGGTCTGGTACCCACACCTTACAATCTCGCTCCCTTTGTCCCCGTCTCCAGGCGTTAAGTAGCTCCATCAAATTCCCGACCTCCTCAAGTTCCCAATCATATAAATCTCTGCAGATATCTAAGTCCCAAGAGACATAAGTACCATCTACCTTCATTACCTCTGATACCCATGCGTCCTGTTTTCTAGACAGCCTGAAAATCACCGGGAATTTCACCTTAAGAGGTACTTCTCCCACCCAGGTGTCATGCCAAAATTTGACCGAGGTGCCTGACGCAACTTCAAACGCCGTGTGCTGTCTAAAGGTACTCCACAGGTTGGTTATCCCTCGTCATACCGACGTGCCATAAGAGGTTTTAGGGGGTATAGGGTCTGTACCATTCCTCTCCAATCCGAATTTAGCCTCCACTAATTCCTTCCACAGTCCACTCGGCTCCACCCCCAATCTCCATAGCCATTTCCCCAATAACGCTTGATTCAGTAGCTTTATTTTACGAATCCTCAGCCCTCCTTTCCTTTTTGGGCGGCACACCTCATTCCAGTTGACGTTGTGACGCTTTCTAGTCTCCTCTGAAGAGCCCCAAAGGAAGTCTCTCATAATTTTTCCAATTCCTCGGCCACTGCTATAGGAATCGAAAAAAGGGACAGGTAGTAGATTGGTAAATTAGCCAGGCAGCTCAGCACAAGGGTCAGTCTACCAGCTTTTGACAAACATCTCTGTTTCCATTTCGCGAGCTTTCGACGCACTCTCTCCTTCACCGGGTCCCAAATTGCTTTAGATCTGTATTGGGCTCCAAGCGGGAGCCCAAGGTACGTGGTTGGTAGCTTTCCCACCTCACAGCCCAGGGTGTCAGCATAGAGGCTCATCTGTAGCTCCCTTCCCACCCCGAAAACCATGCTTTTGCCGAAATTGACTCTCAAGCCCGATACCATTTCGAAACACCAAAGGATTCCTTGAAGATTGGCTACGTACTCCGGTTTTGCCTGCAAGAAAAATAGTGTATCATCAGCAAATTGCAAATGCGTAATCTCCAGGGATGCCGGACCGACTTGAAAGCCCCTGACCAGACCTAAACCAACAACTCGATTTAGCATTCTGCTCAGCGCCTCCATAACCAACAAAAATAATAAAGGGGATAAAGGGTCTCCCTGACGGATGCCTCTGTAGGTTTTGAATTGTTTCGAAGGGGAGCCGTTCACCAGGACCGAGAGCTTAGCCGTCGAAATACAAACTTTGATCAAGTTCCTCCATTTGTCCCAAAAACCCATTCGTTCCATCAGGTACATCAGGAAGCCTCTATCAACGTTGTCGTAGGCCTTCTCGATATCTGCCTTAAATAGTATACCGTCTTGTTGCCCTCTTAACTGGGCGTCTATGCACTCATTTGCGACAAGTACTCCATCGAGGATCTGTCTGCCCTGTATGAATGCCCCTTGTGTGCCTGAAATTAGCCCATCTAGCACTCCTTTGAGTCTGTTCGCCAACACCTTGGCTATTATTTTGTAGACGCTGCCCAGCAAGCTGATCGGACGAAAGTCCTTTATATTCTCTGCACCCTCCTTCTTGGGGATAAGGACTAGAAAGGTAGTGTTGAATCGCCAATCTAGAAATTCATTTTCATGGAAGTTCCTGATAAGCTCAATTATTTCGTTACCCATGAAGTGCCAACATCTTCGAAAGAATACAATCGGGAAACCGTCAGGGCCTGGAGCCCGGTCCCCCCCCAAACTTTTTTGGGCTACCAATATTTCCTCCTCGTCAAAGGGTTTATCAAGTGCTTCTGCCTGTTCTGAGGAGATAGAGTCGAAGTCCAAGTTATCCAGAGAGGGCCTCCACGATTCGTCCTCAGAGAAGAGTCTCATGTAATATGCTCTGATCTGGTCCATGATGTCCCTCTTCTCCTCATAAAACTCCTCCCCTATCTGGATCCTTGAGATGAAATTACGACGCCGCCTGCCGTTCGCCTTGCGATGGAAATAAGTTGTGTTCTTATCATCCTCCTTGATCTCCTTATCCCTTGATTTTTGCTTCCAACTAATGGCTTCCATCTTCTTTAGTTTAAGAAATTCGGCCCTTGCCTCTCCCCTTTTCGCCTTCTCTTCACATGATAGTCTTGCAGTTTCTTCTTTGCGGTCTAAATCTGAGATTATCTATAGTTGATCTTTTGCTCGCGCTTCTAGTCTCCCAAAGGTTGTAGAGTTCCAGGTTTTAATCTTATCCTTGAGGCCCTTCAATTTCTTACAGAAGACAAAACCTAGGTCCCCCTTCGCTGAGAGCTCCGACCACCACGATTCTAGCAAAGGCAAGAGAGAGTGATCTTCGAACCACATAAGTTCAAATCTGAAAGGTGGGGGTCCCCATTGCACTCCCTCACTATCTAATAAAATAGGTGCATGGTCAGAGGTCGGCTTTGGGAGGGCTTTTTGTATCACCTTCAGAAAGTGCCCTTCCCAAGCCGGGCAGATGAGAAATCTATCTAAGCGACTGAGTACAGGATTGTCTTGATGGTTCGACCATGTGAAAGTAGCCCCTTCCATTGGTAGATCTACCAGGTGGAAGTGAGTGACAAAGTCATCAAAATCTCTCATGCTCTTAGTGATCCTAGATCCACCTTTCTTCTCATCCATAAATCGGATAACATTAAAATCCCCCCCTATACACCACGGGAGGCCCCAAAGGCACCCTACATCATGCAGTTCCTCCCATAGCTTCCCCCTTTGTTGTCTAATCGTAGGGCCATATACCCCAGTTAGGGCCCAAGAGAAAGAATCAACCATTGAATGGAAGTGAACAGTCAGCGTGTAAGATCCAAGTATGTGGTTCACCACCTTTATAACCTGCTTATCCCAAATGATCCAAATTCCACCCTTAGTGCCATCTGCTGGCACCGCAAGAAAGTCAAAACCGTCTCTGCCCCATACCTCCCTGATCATTCCAATTTCTGTCTGTTGAATCTTAGTCTCCTGAATAATCACAATATTTGCTTTCCACCTATGAATACAGTCGCACACAATCAACCGCTTATCTCGATGTCCAAGCCCCTTCACATTCCAAGATAGGATGCGCGGCTTCATTTCTTACTAGTCTGGTCCCTTCTAGTAGCCCTCTTCACCATCGAGTTCTCTCTTTCAGCTAATGTCCACTCAAGCTTATGGATCTCTCTTTGCACTCTAGATGCTTTTTTGTTTTCCCCTCTGATCCTAGCCCCAAGTTGGTCACCTCTATCCTTAACTGCCTGGAGGATATCATAAAATTGAACCGGTTGACCACTTATGGTCATTCCCGCCGCCAGACCCAGTTCCAGTACCTGTTCCTTAGATAGCACCATAGGTTCCTCTCCTGCTACAATCATTTGTAGGTTTTCTACTCGAGCACCCATCTCTCGGATGGTAGATATCCCACCCCCAAACTCTTGATTCTCCACAACATTATCTGGCAGCACCTCAGTAAGCTTTTGACGTTCACCGTCCGTCCTCAGGTCTGACACATCTTGATCTGAAAGTAAGTCTTGTAGACCGCTTAGTTCCATGATCCGACTTGGAGACCCCAAGGTGATCTTGTTCTCCACCATATATAAGGCTAAAATTCCTTCACAGGCTGCATTCCCCTGTGGTGGGATCTCCTCGGTTCCACCGTCTGACTGCTTTGTGGTCGAAAGTGGGTCTCGTTCCTTTCCTTCTAGCACCTCGGAGCTCAAAGAATCAGGAACGAAATATTCATTCAATTCCCCCTCATCATCCTCTTCCTGCTCTTGTCCCACCGGGCCCGCGATCTCTCCACTGTCTTGTGTACGATCCTGCGAAGAGAGGGAAGGATTGATGATGTTCAAATTATAAAGCTCTGTAAGCTGAAAAGGTACAGGGATCCAAGTTAGTAGGTGACTCCCTGATATATGTGGACTTGACCCAGTAGTCAAGAGGTTAGGACTATGTTGACTAATCCCAAAGTCCTTCGCCAATACTGAAGCGAAAATCTGGCCTGGATTCACTCCTTCATCTGGTTGAAGCTCAATGAGCGGCGGAGGATCCTTCCCCTGTTGAGACCCCCCCCTGTCAGTCGTTAAATTTTGGTCTCTCTGACTCTGTTCATCACCATTTAGCCCCACCGGTTCCCTGATACATATTGAAGTTGTCCTCATGGGTCCCCCTAGCCGCGTGCCAGTGGATACATCTGGTGAGTCATCTGTTGTCGTTCTTGATGAGTCTGAATCTAGATCCTCCATAGGCATTGGCATCTTCAATCTGGTAGAATCAGCAATGGCCCCTTGAGGGGTTGATGTTGGTTGAGTCAGGAACGGGAGTGGGATTGGGCCCCCCACCGGTCTGGCATCCCTCACCACCTAGCCATTCTTTTTAGTACCAGACGGACCACTTCCCCCTCTCATGTTTGCCGTTGGGTTCAGCCCATTAGGAGGGTTAGCCAGAACTCTCTCCGTTTGGGCTTTTTGTATCACCTTCAGGTCGGCTATGGTTACTATTTTTGAAATCGGAAACCCTAACCCCCAAAAGAAAAGAATCGTACACAAACTGAAATAAGAGAAACTGTTCTTACGGACCCTAAGGTACAAACCTGGTGCAGCGATGGTGGTGGTGGTGGTGGTGCTGTGGTGGTGGAAGTGGAGAGAGAGGTTTGTCCTATCAGCGGGGAGAAAGAGACGCGGGAAGAGACAGTGTGAGAGAATACGCGGGAAAATACTGTTATAGAAAACAGTAGTGCTCGTTGGAGGGATGATTTTACTATTTTAAAAACTAAAATCGGGGTAAAGTGCTACTTATGTGGGGTATAAAAGTGGTGCCCAATGGGTCACACTGTCATGTAAGCATTAGGCACTACTTTTGTAAAATGGTCGGTCCAAAAGGTATTATTGTATAGAAAATTGAGGAGGGGTCAAATGCCCCTACATTGAACCTCAATCACGTGAAGCCATGTAGTAAGGATAATGCTAGAAGTACTTCTAGGATGACTCTCAGGATGACTCTAGGATGAGGTGACAAGATCTGCTTCAAATTTGAAAAAGTAAAAAGCAACTTTACACAAGCAGATCTTACCATCTCATCCTGAGAGTCATCCTGGGAGTACTTCTAGCATTATTCATGTAGTAATGATCTAAAAGTTGATTTTTTTTTTAGTAATGCTACAGCCTACATGAACATACTTTGACATAAAGTTTGACATCCCACCTTGTGGGTTCCACATAGATATAATTTAAGAGATGATTTTCTTTTGATGATGTTTTTCTCACTATGTAGATCATCTTCACAAAAAAATTAGTCTGTTAAACATATAACTCTATCAAATATTGATTAGAAGTTTATATTCATGTGGACCCAATAAGATTGGATGTGAAACTTTATGTCAAAGTTTGGGTGTACAAATAGCATTATTTGATTTTTTTAAAACGATTAATGTTGGGAGGAATTCACTGAAAATCAACTGTTATATCGTGTTACTATGTAAGGTGGAACAATAGAGGCATAGATGGGGGCATTTTAATCCTTCCTATGGTAAAATTCTGTTTTTTGGGCACAGGTTTTAACAAATGATCTCAACCGTTAATTCCAATCATCCAAGGGTTTAAGATCTTCTGACATGGCCTTTTCGTTTACAACGTGATCAGGACCATTTATCAGCAGTGGCAGATCTACATAGGGGCAAGGGTGGGCAGTTGGCCCTCGACTTTTCAAACACAAATCCTATATCTATCATGAGATGGGATTTGATACATTGTATTCACGCAACGACTTTATAGTATAGATTGTGGGCCTATGTGGAGATGATCAAAGGGTTGATTTTGGGTGAGGATATGTTCTCCTTACTATATAGATCATCGTCACCGAAAATCAGTGTGTTCTAGGACTGTAACATCGCCATCTATTTGTTGGAAATCAACAGTGATTGAGTCATTCATTTTACCACAATCTATAGATGATGGGGAGTTGCAAGGTTTAGAATCGACCGATTTTCTGAGAGGATGACCTAGATGGTGAGGAGAAGATATTCTCACACAAAATCAGCCCTTGCACCATCTCCATGTTGGTCCCACAATCCACTATAAACTTATTGTATGACTAAGAATGTATGCGAATCCTATCTCATATATCTTGTATTGTACTTAGGGCCTACATGAAGATGATCCAAGGGCTAAAATTTCGGTGAAGATGACCAACACACCATGTATATCATCCTCGTCGAAACTTCTAACCTCGGCAAAAGTTCTATGATTTATGGGTCGTCTATTTTTGTCGATAATTTTAAACTATCTTTTGATAGGGTCAGAAATTTTAGAATAAGGTGACTTTATATTGGGATGATCTATATGGTGAAGAGACCATCCTCACACCCTTAAATTATTTTTTGTGGGTCCTACAAAATTATTGGGCACACGTTCAATTTTTGTGATTGACTACTTCGGCACTCCCAAAAGAAAATCCTGAATCCGCCACTGTTTATCAGTTAGATTTATCAAAACCTAGCCACCTAAGATCCCATGTTCCCAACCCTTTGACATGGTGTCAATGTTTTGTAAAAATTAGACAATGTTTTACAAAATTAGCCACAACCCTCTTGACCTAAGTCAAATGATGTTGACCAACATAAAAATATGATCATATTCACTCAAACATTAGTTTAATATCAAAATCAAATTTACTAGCACTACAAGTTTGGCACCTCAACCACTGTTTAGCACAATTAATTGATATCCTTCTTGTTTGATAGTTATAAGTACTATGTATAATGTATTATTGAATAATTAATTAGTTTGTACAGTGTTGATGCCGATCTCTCTGCATCGGTTCTTGGCAGCTTGTATGCGTTTGTTAGTGTCAGCGTTGTGCCCAGGGCTTCTTCATTCGTACAGTTTTTCTTCACTTCACAAACCCTGTACTGGTGGTGTATCGATGCCTTTGCTTCAAAATAAGAAAAAGAGCTAAAAGGGGGTGGTGACTAATGCTGGCAGTGTTGGTTTATGTGCCTCTACCTAGACTGTGCACAATGGGCTGTTGTCGTCCCCCTATGGAAGCCGTATTGTGCCCCGGGCCCCAAATTGTGAAATATATCACTGTCGCTGCAGAAATTACACACCCATTTATGGTGAAGCCTAGAGTTCCCGGAGGTGGCTAAAAACTACTGGTTGTCATTTAACAGAAGTCATCATATGTATAAATTGTAAGACACCTCCGCGTGCTCTTGTTTACTTTAATCATACAATCTTTTGCTTAACAGTAATTTCAGTTACGGCTGGGGGAAATTCTATAAAAGGTGTAAAATGTAACAAACAGCAGCATTGCATAAATATATGACATGCAATCTTTACTTTAATCATGCAACCATTTGCATAACAACATTGCACAGATGCAGACTGAAGCACCAACCTGGAGCTCAAGAACTGCTTCCCCTGTTCGAGTGGGTCGTGATCCAGCTTCTAGGATTAGATGTTTGGCTTTGTGGAACTGCATTAAGTTATTGACCATCAAATGTAGGAAGGATATCGTAATTCGATGGGGACCGTTATCACAGCAATTATGTATGTCAGGGAAACAACTCCTTGACACTTTCTATAAGAACTTGATGATCTGGAGATGCTGAGGATGGAGGTGGTGATGGTAGATGATGAATCTGCAACAATGGTTGAGCCTCCTGCAGCAATTTTTATCAGAGGCCTTAACAATGTTTTTCCCCTTGATGTCCAACAGGTGAGCTTCGATGCATACCAATAAAATATACCTGACTAGAGAGAGGCCTCCCAACAATAGCACATTCTAGCACAAAATATGCACAAATACCATGCATTCCTGCCGGACAACTGGAACAGCAAGAAGCTCATCAGCTATTAAGCGTTATAGACAAAAGATCAGTTACATCCTGTACAAATGCACAATTTAGAAAATTAAATTTTGAATACCACAGAATCAATGTAACTACATATCCACCGAGTTTCAGTGAACTTGACTGGGTATTACTGAATCCAAGTTAACTTCCGCATTTTGGAGATCAAGACCATATTAACAATTTTCAATGCACTCCTCAAAATTTCTTGCCCTACTTTATAGGTCCAGATATGTATGCTATACTTTAAATTGAGTACTTACATGTCATACACGAAAAAAAAAAAAAAGAAGGAAGATGAACCATTACCCAATTGCAGCTATCACAACTGCAAAATGATAAGTTGGGGAATCCCGAATCCACTAGCACAACCCTTCATACGCATCATGTCTTACTTGATTGGTGCCTCAGATTATCTCTCCGTTATACTATTTAGTTGCATGCATAAAAGGCATCTATGATGAGCTACGGAAATAAATAAACAACAGAATGATGGAAAATGTGTTCCCAAGTCATATAAATATACAATACCTCAAGCCTGAATTGTCGTATTAACCGGTTGCACCTTTTTCCCTCTGACAGCTCAGACACCTTTAGAGGTCTTCATTTTCCCTAGAGCAATTAGATCATTCTCTTACACACCAAGATGCACTGGTGACAATGCTTTCCAGTCAGGAGGTAAGCCACTTTTGATCATGTCAGCAAGCATTTCAGAACCAAACTGAGATCACCGCTCCAGTAAAAAAGCATTAATGATCACCACAAGCATTTCTTGATCAGGAGAAATGCCATTAAGTTGCATCATATGACGAAAAATCTTTACCTCATCATTCGGCAAGCATTTTAGAACCAAAGCATTTCACAACAGAACTGCAATCACCGCTACGGGCAAAAGCATTAATCATCACCAAAAGCATTTCTTCATCAGGAGAAATGCCATTAAGTTGCATCATATGATGAAAAATCTTGACCTCATTAATTGGACACCTTTTTTTGTTTTGATTGGTATTACGTAAAAACATTTTTCTGTTTTCATAAGTATTAACTGAACACCTTTTGCACAATCTACTAATCACTGCACTATAATCTTTGATAGAAACTTCAAAACCCATCTCCATCATTTGCTTGAAGAGATTGATTGCTTTACGTGCATCACCTTTCACACAATGTGCTTTAATTATTGTGGTGTAAGTCACTTTTGTCAATTTGATCTTCTGGGGATGGAGTATTTCCAGTACTGTATCAGCATCCTTCAGGTTGCCATACACACAAATGCCATTGATGAGCACATTATATGTAGCAGGACTGGGCTGAAGTTCACATTGTATCATCTTGTCATGTAGAGAAAATGCTGTTTGAAAGTCCTTAAACTCACAAAATCCTTGGATGAGTGTATTGTATGTAACCTGATCTGGGGTAAGATCCTTTGAATACATATCCGTAAGGAATCGTAGAGATTCTTGCATCCTCTGTTGTTTGCACAGTCCTTTTATAACTACACTGTAAGTCACAACAGTGGGGACCACAGCTTTTGCTTCCATCTCATGTAGCAGTTCAAGCACAGCATCTATGTTTCCTACTTCGGAAAATGCATCCATCAGAGTAGTGTAAGTCACAGCATTCGGCACCAAACCATGAACGGTGAGGCTGTTCAACAGATCTTTAGCCTTACATAGTTTTCTATCCTTGCAATATGCATAAATAACGGAATTATAAGTGACTATATTCGGAGTCATGCCATCTTTGAATATTTGCTCGTATAATTGATCCGCCTGACTAAAATGACCATGTTTTGCATAGCCATCAATCATTATGTTATATAAGATGATGTCAGCCAGAGAATCATTCTTCGTTAGAGTGTTAAAATATGCCCTGGCTTCCGATATCAGCCCTTTCTTGCACAGACCTGAGAGAATAGCAGCGTGCGTGAAGGAATTTGGGAATATTCTCTTCGAGCGCATCTCTCTGTCCATCTGAACTGCCTGTTCTACTTCCCCATGGCCAAGGAAACCATGAATGAGAATGGAATAAGCTATAAGATCACGATCCAAGCCAATAGATTCCATTTTGTCAATTAGACCCATGGCTCTATCAATCCATCCATTTTTAAATAGACTGCTAAGCAGCACAGAGTAGGTGACGATATTCAATTGCAAACCCTTTGAAAGTATCTCCTCCCACAAACTCAATACTCTCTCGATATCTCCTCTCTGGCAATGTTCACAGATTAGTATAGTGTATGTAAAAATGTCTGGGCTCAAACCTTTTAACAGCATCTTTTCGATGTACTCCACACCCTCAGACATCCTCCCACTCAAGCGATAACCATTAACAAGACTGTTATAGGTTACCACATCAGGCTCAATTCCATGCTTTTCCATATCTTCAAAGAATTCCAAAGCTTCATTAATAGAGCCCATTGTGCATAGCCCATGAATAAGAGTATTATAACTATAAGCATCAGGAAGTAAACCATACTTGAGCATCGTACACAAGAACGACTTTGCAATATCCACCGAACCTATCTTACAATACCCAGACATGAGGGTATTGAATGAGACAATACAAGGCCTAAACTCCTTTCTCACTGTCTCCTGAAAGAACATTACGGCATCTTGTAACTTCAACTGCTTGCATAGGCCGTCGATGAAGATGGCATTAGTGTATTCACTCCGAGGAACCCCACTAGATTCAATGTCATGGTAGATGTACCAGAGCATGTTTGTGTACCTTAGGTTGTACATCAAACTATTGTAGGTCAAAATTGAAGGTTGGAAGTTCAAATCCTTCATTCTACCAAGAACGAAGAAGGCATCATGGATCATTTCTGATCTTAAATAAGCACTAGCCAACATATCCCATACCAAACTAGATGAATCCCACTCTCTGAAATTACTGTACAGTAGCTTACAAAGAGAAAGAGCCGAATCAGAACCTGAGTAATCAACAAGAGGTCTATTAAAAAGAGAAATGGTCTCTCAAATTCTAAAGTAACTAGTGATCAGCACTAAGATTTTATAAATTGCCCTAAATTTTTTTTATCAGTGTTTCCCTAATTCATTCGAGCTAATAACTTTCATGAGTTGAATCAGAATCAGTAACATTACAGCAAAAAAATTAGACTTTATTAAAAAAGAGATACGGAAAACTGTTACCTTCTTCTTCAACGATCTGTCCTAAAACCCTTCGTAAATCCTTCAACTGCCTTTTTCCAGCCAAAATGTGTGCAGCTACAAACTGAGCATACCTGGGGTGCCACCCATGCTCAATTTTCGGATTATTGACACTCTGATTGAGTTGCAGAGGACTCAAGGTTCGGACGTGATAGCTACCAGAGGTTTCTTCAGTGATGTCTACAGTGTTAGGGATAAGGGATTCAATGAATTCGGATTGGGTTGATATTGCAAAATATGAGAGTTTGGAAAGAATTTGGGAAGAGTAAGAGGTAATATCAAAGAAACGATTTACATTGATGAAGGTGATTGAACAACGCCGCATAAGTAGGATCATAGTCAACGGTTCAACATACCATGAATATTTAGTACCGGATTGGTTTCAAAAAAATCAAGAATTTCCATAAAAAACAAAAAAATTCAGAAAATTTGGGTACAACAAAGTGTAATGTGGGTAAAATTGGGGTATAATTAAACTAAAGTTTCAAAAAATTTAGCTGCACATAACTGAGGTTTTATGAATTATTACAGTAGCAATGACTGGAAATGCCAACAACTCCACAATCAAGCCAAAAACATCATCTCCTTTTCCACAAGTTTGAAGTTTCCTGATGAGAAGGTATCCATTAAAGTGAGCATACAACAAGTAACAGCTAAAATTGTTTCCATGAGAAATATATGTGAAACTAGAAGAAAAAAGTACAGCTATGAAGAACAAGCTCTGTAATCAAATAAAGTTCCAACATTTAGCACTTTTTCTTTTGTTTTTGATCGAAAATTTCCAAACTTTAGTACTGTAGAGACTACTAAATGCAACTGAACATAATTTTTTGCTCTGCATATACATAAACCACTGAATGCAAACCCAAAAGAAAGACAGAAAAGAAACCCAAGTTCGAAAAAAGAAGAAGAAAAAAAACCCAAGTTCCATTTAATTGCTGAAACTAGAGAGAGAGAGAGAGAGAGAGAGAGAGA
>MVGT01003043.1:41634-55328 GCA_002174775.1 Macleaya cordata
AGTCAGCTCTGTTCAACTGAATCGAGTCGACCCGGTTCAACCCGACCCTAACCCAACCCGGCCCTGACCCAACCCAATTCGGTCCTGACCAAACCAAGTCAGGGACCTATAAGTAATTTCAGAAAATTTTTTGGGACCCATATGTAATTTTAGAAAAATTTGGGGACTTATCTGTCGGTACTTTTAGAAACTTTAGGGACCTATCTATACTTTTTGGAAAATATAGGGACTTATCTGTAACTTTTGGAAAATGTAGAGACCTATCTGTAATGTTGGAAAACTTTAGGACCTATCTATAATTTTGGCAAGATTAGAGACTTATTTACTATTTTTATTGACAATTGCTGAACATATTTGTCAATTTTACAAATCCATAGACCTAAAAATATATTTTATAGCAATTTGGGAACGGGCGCTGTTAAAGGGGTTCTCTAAAATGTTAGGGCGGTGGACAAGTTAAATGGGCTTTTAACCCAAAATCACCATTCCAATATTTTTTTTCTTTTTACTAAGGGGGTGGTGAGGGTGTAAATTAAACTACCACCTCCAACTCCCTTTTTCTCTCCAACACGTTCTCTATTTCTCCAATAAAAAACTGCTTTCTCTCTTTAAAATCTCTCTTAAATTATTCGACCACCAAGGATCGAAGTTGTTATTGGTGGAAAACTCTATGAAGGACGAAGAAGTTCAAGAAGGAACACCATTAATGGAGGAAGATGAATTGAAGTAAAGGTCACCATTAATGGAGTCCCAAAAACCTAAATATTCTTTTTCGGAGGGTTTGGGTTCCTCAAATCCAATGAAAATCTCTCAATCAAATAGTAATGAGGTAATACAACTGATTCATTTGCTTTTTTTTTTTGTTTCAAACGTTTTTTATTGAGATCAAAATTTCCAATTTTCGTACTTAATCTATTTGAATAGGGTTGAGTTTTTAGGAAAAACTCAACCACCACTCGTTGAGTTTTACATTCAAACTCAACCATCAGTGGTCGAAGTTGACCGACAAACTCTTCTCTGGTCTGGTCGAAAATTGATGAAGACGACGAGTTACACCAAAATTTTTAACAAACCAACCCAAATCACATCTACAAAGCATATAATCTGTCTATTCGCTTAAAAAACCGCAAAGAACAACTGAAACATATAGATTTAGGGATCAAAAATAAAAATAAAAAAATCAAACAAAACTTCACTTTTGGGAGTCATTGATAGTTTTTAGTCCTAACCATGAATCTTAGCTTGAACTCAAAAATTTCTAACGATCTAGAAGAGATAGACTATTGTTGATTGAAAATCGTTGTTCAAAATCGATAATCGGTGGTCGAATGGAGGAGTTTGGGCAATGGAGGAGAGAAGTTTATAGTGAAAAAAACGTTAGGAAGAGGATGTCATCGACTCGACTATTTTGGACTTGGGAGTGGAAAGAAAAGCTTGGGATTTTGGGTTAGGTTTGGGATGGGTGGAAAAATACCAAATCAATTTTTGATAACCATCCCATAGTAAAACAATGTCCATCCCCCTAACTATTTTGAAGTATTTAGTCCACCCCCTATCCTGTCTAACCCCCTAACATTTTAGAGAACCCCTTTAACATCACCCTTTGGAAAATTGGCTAAAAGAGATTTTTAGGATTTTGACCGCATTGAGCTGGGTCAACTCTGTCCTTGATACAAAAACACCTTATACCTCGTACGTTTGGCACATTCTTTTTAATTCAAAAGAAGTTTGGAATTTTTTGTGCACTTTGTTCGAGGAATATTTAATATATTTCATCCTGGTTATTAAATAATCAGATTTCCCGAAAATTAGTTGTTACTTGATCCCCTCATTTTCATAATACATTAAAATATAAAATATTGTAGCAATTTGAGAAATTAGCCAAATATTCATTAAGATCTTGTGAAAATCTAGGATTTCACCATAATAGTAAGGAAAAATAAGTGATCATCACCAACAATTCACGACACCCCTTTTGAATTTGCTAAAAATCGGGGGGAGGAGTTTAGATACGTAGAATTACCTAAAGCATCTTTCCTTAGTCTTACATGGTTATAATAACATGCATATGATGTGTTTCTATTATTTTTTTCACATATATGACACTTGACTAAGATACCATGTACTACATCATGCTTCTGAATGCAATATATACCATGGATTGTTTATCTAGTAGATAGTTTTTTCAATCCCTACTATAGAAATATATGTGCATTGCATGATAGATCTCGAAAACTAAAAATATGGATTACCTGCAACAGAACTGTAACAACCCAAAATAATTAAGTTGATCAGTCAATGTCAATCTGAGTCAATTAGAGTCTAATCTAATGCTTTGACCTTGAAACCAATTAATTATTAAAATAATTAAGTTTAGTGTTTAAAATAATTAAATCTAGGATTAAATAATAAGATTTTTGTCAGAGGGTTATTTGAAGAATATAACTGTACGAATGGATAGATCTCGAAAAGTTATTGAATTTCGACTACTCACGCGTAAAAATCGAACACTGTATAAGGCCGATTCAAGACCCGGAACGCGATTTTGACCAATACCGAATGTACCCGCTAATTTGACCACAATTTTGACCAATTGTGCTTTATTTAGATGTGTATACACTATATATATGTATAGGTGATGTATTAAAAACTAACTTTGTAAGTTATTCCTTTGTATACACATAATTTGTATGTATATGCATATACCGTAGTGTAGCCCATGTAGTTATCTCTTATTTTTTATTTTTAGGCTTTCCTTTTAAATCCACCGATTCGATTTTAGTTAAAAGAAAAAGAGAAAAACCTCTCTTATGTCAAACTAGTAGAGAGAGAGAGTGAGAGAGAAGGAAAGAGAAGAAGAGAGAGATAACAAGAGAAAAAATGAAAGAAAGGGAAGAAGAAAGAAAGAAGGAGAGAAGGAAAGAAAGAGAGGGACGGCAAGGAGGGAGATAGACGTGGAGAGAGAGAGAGAGAGAAGAGAGAAGAGAAGAAGGGGAAGAAGAAGATGATGATGGTGATGATGATGATGATGACGGCGACGGCGCCGGCGACACCGACGCCAACGCCGACGACCGTGACAGTAGAGAGAGATAAGACAAAGATGAAGATGAAATTGGTCCTTCATCCTAGCTAGAAATTCATGACATGGAGGTATAATTGGCTACCCTCAATTTATTATTCTTTTTGCTGAAATTGTTTTGAGTGAGCTTGAATTAGCGAAATTTCCTTTATTATGATAGATTACTGATTAGGTTATAGATAATAGGTTAGTTGATTTCTTAGAGACAGATCCAACGAGGGTTTTATAACTAAGTAGATATGTAGTTCATTAAATTAGTTTAAAGAAATTGTATTTCAGATTTTTTGGGTTAGGATTTTGAGGAATTAGGATTAGTTGTAGTTGGAATTAATTAAATAAAATCCATAACCCTCAACTTTATGATAGTTATAACAAGTTCAGATTTATGAGGTTTGGATTTGAGGAAATTAGGTTCAGACCTTTTGCAGGAAATAATTGAATAGTTTTGAGTTAAAAGAAGATATTTGGAGTAATTTGGGTTTGAAATCCTAAAGCCCTTATTTGATTTGATAAAGTATTTTCACAGATTAAGGGTTTGTAGGTGTTAAGAGAGAATGATTAAATGTATTTGGACCTTGTAGAGACTATTTAGGTTTTTAGATTACTAAACTATTTGTATGAGATTAATGTGAATAGTATAGAATTCTGAAAGTGAATTGAATATGTTATTTACAGTTGGGAGTTTGTACTAGGACCAATTATTAGAGGCGAACAACACAATAAAGAGCAAGCCTTGCGGAATTTGAGGTAGGAACTTATAAATACTCTCTTGTAGCCATTAAAGTACTTTCAATGCTTTTGTTAGGGTTTAGATTTGTAATCAAATGTAATTATTTTGCAAAGCATGCATGATTTACTCGTTCTGATGTGAAAATGATTCTCCAAAAATATATAGTTTTATATAGTAATGTAAAACAGTATTAGTTATTTCATTAAAAATAACTAGATTTCTAATAATTAGTATATATGGATGAATTATATACATATATATAGATGATTCTTTTCTTACTTATAGTTAAATAAACTATATTTTCAAAAGAATCGAGACTTAATTTATCGAGCTTTGGGGATGGGTATATTTTCAAAACCAAATGGATTTTGGGGTTCCTATAATATAAATATTTTACTTCCTTCCATCTGTTGGGAAAAGTAGTTATTTTGAGATGATGTGTGGGATGGAGGTTCCCAGTTGTTGGGTATGTATTGGTGATTCCCTAGGTACGGGCTTTCCCCCAGAATATATACTATATATGTTATGCTGTGCTTTCCTCCGGCTATGATTATTACTGGCTTTCCCTAAATTACATTACGGGCTTTCCCCCGATTACCCAACTTTCTCCGAATTATATTACCGGCTTTCTCCGGAATAATATTAGCTGGGAGATCACAACATATACATGGATGTTAGTTTTTATAGGAAAAAGTATTTTCTACTACAAAAAAACTTGTAGTATTATAATAAGTATTTAAGGTGATCTGGAAAAAGATGTTGAATGCCTACACGAGCAAATCATTGAAGTTTTCCTAAAAATAATGATTTGTTCTGTATTTTCATTATGTTTTCCTGTCTCATGACAGGAATGGGATTTTAATGATATAGGAAAACTATTGAAATCTAGGTTATTCTATTTCTCTTTCTGGAAAACCCTGTTTGGATAGGTACGTGTATGATTCTAGAAATATCGAGGTTACATGTTGCCTAAATTAGGCGAAAACTTGAGGAGCGTAACAACTCCTGCATTATTTTAATGATCATTAAGAGGTCTGCACGAGTCAAACTATTGACCATCGCATAAACGGCTACATCAACAAATTATGGTCAAGGATCCACCTGAACCCAAATTATGAGCCAGCGTGCTTCTCACAAAAACCGATAAATCAGTCGCTCGGTCGAAAATCAGAAATTAACGATAGGTTTCCACATCGGTTAAGTTGAAACACGATTTTGCTCACTGACTAGGAGCTAAAACATCTAGTCGTGGCCTCTTCACTCTAAGATGATTACACTACGCAATATTATAATGGTGAGATGTTGTTAGTTTATCTATACTTGTATGAGTAAGTGAATGGTTATCTGTTTATGTTGTAGTAAAGGTACCAAATGCTTTTTACATTTCTTAATATGATTTCTCAGTTTTCCTTAAAACTTGCATTGTCTTAAATTCATATTAATGACTGTATGTTAGTATTATAAGTTCTCACTAGGCTTTTTGTTCAGGTAATTGAGGAGACAATAGATGATTGGATGTTGAGTCATTTGAGGAGGCAGGTATAGAGAGTATATTTACCTCAGGTTTATTATACTTAAGGTGTTGTGATTATTTAGTTGTGATGCAGTTTAATTTACTTGCTTTATATATATATATATATATATNTAAAACAAACATACTTATGTATATTGTATCACTTAACAAATCTTATTTATGTATTATTTTATTAAAAGCGAGAGATCGTTTTAGAATTATGATTTGGATCTAGCCTAGTGGATGACTAGGTATTTTATATTGATGAATAGGGTTGATTGGACATGATGTGATGATATGACAATTGTGGATGAATGGAATGATTTAGAAAATATTTATTGTGGATAAATCATCTTTTCTACAGGTTTATGGCAGGTTTCAAACCCTGAAAATACAGGGAAAACTTTGGCGAATTTTTCGCTAGGCCTAACCATATTTGAGGTGATTAAAGTTCTGACGAACTAGATTAGCTTAACTCTGATTTATGTTCATAAACCTCTATTTAGGTTTGTTTAGTACTAATTAATCACCTTGTGTAGTTAACCTAATGCCTCGAGATGCGATTCAATCTCTTAGAGATTTGAGTTTCAAATTGGGGCGTTACAAGAACCTTTTCAGAGATTACTATCTCACTTGGTGCATGGACGCAGAGTTACATCTGGCATCCAGGGCAATGGAGAAGACTATTGTTAAGGACAATAATAAGTCATATGCCAATATAGTTATACTTTATGCTTCCTTAGACATCTTATGATGGAGGAACTGAAGATAGAGTACCTCATTGTTTGTGCCTCACTAACTCGATGAGACAAACTAATGGTGAGATATGGACATAGGATGTCATACTACCTAAAGTTATCTATCAATAGTTGAATACAGTTCAACAGTCCATCGAATTGTCTCCTTATGACGCTATATGGAGATACGATTACAGAGTTCGACATGCTCGGAAAGATTCTAAGCACGTTCAATGCCACAAATATTGTTTTACAAAGACAATATAGAAACTAAGGGTTTTAATCTCACGCTGACTGATAACTATTCTGCTATAGCAGAATATAATGACGAATTCCAAATGAGGAATTATGAGCTTAGACCTTCAAGGTAGTAAGCCTGCGCCAGAAGCGCTTGCAATCAGTGACTGCGGCAGAACGTGGCTGCAGTAGAAATCGTGGCAGATGATAGAACATAGGCAACTTTGGTGGGTGCCCAACAAATTAAAAATCAAAATTTTTCAAACAACTAGAAACTTGGCCAAAGGAATAACATGTTTCCTACCCCATAAAGCAAAATGAGGAAAGGGAAAGAAGCAACCATGTACGTTTGTCAAATGTTTTAGTATAGAAGAAGGGGCATTGGTCGAGGACCTGCCATGCAACACTCAACTAGAAGGCCTATCAGTCTAAAAATAAGTTAGAGGCTTGTCACGTATTTGTTGATGATCTAAAGTATGTTTCATCAGACTTCTACAAGTATACTGATGTTGCGAACGATGAAAAATCCACTTAATTAGTTTTACTTCATTAGTATTAAACTTTCTAGCCAATTTAGATACTACTTTACTAGTTTATTTTATTTGAATGATGCCTATTTAAAAGAATTTATCATTTCTAATGATTATGAGTTTAGTTACATGTTGTGTTTTAAACTACATAATTATTAATGTTTAATCTGCTAGTTATAGACTTTATGCCCACATGAATCTGTCTGGATATAGTTCCCATGTTGATAATACTATGAAAACAAACAAGCATCATGTGGGTAGTGGTATTACAAACTCTATACTTCGAGAAGATAATTCTTCTCGAATCTGACCAAATGTGACGGTATGGTCACAACCATATCTAGTGCGGCTAATATGGTAGAGGGCATTTGGAATACATGTTTAACTACTCTCAAATGAATTAATAGTATACTTTATATTAAAGAAGCCCTATACTCGAGTAAATTTGAAAGAGATTGTTGAGTTTTACGGATATTCATGGCAATGGATATCAAATGTAAGATGTAGCAGAAAATGACAAGAACGTCATGTTCATTACATCTACAGTTAATGGTCAGAAACCGGTGTTGAAATTTTTTTCAAACCATTCCTCCAGGCAATATTCTACTGTTGTTCGAATCGTTGCGGACATCTAGGCATAGAAATTGAAAATCAAAGTACCCTACAATTTTAGTTGGAATAATCGTATTTTAATATGACTAAGGTTAAGGATCACACAATCACCTAATAAAAATTATAAATGTGATAAATAACAAAACAATAATCTCCAATAAGAGTACTGACTTATTCAATTCTTAATATGCAGAATTAAGAGAAAGAATCGAATATTTCAATCTCATAAAAATGTGAAAATATGTATAAGAGATTTTCTTTATGAAGAAACCCAAACTGGGAAAAACCCGGGACCTAGCCCAGAAAAGAATCCACTAAAAGTTAATAAAAACTTACAAATTGATTTATCACCCGATGGACACGAATTACGACTCCTTCTACACTCCAACAACTACGGTGAACAGTTCTTCCACAAATTTGAACTCTACGAATTTGCCTTTTAGTGGTTAGTGATGCGTCTCCAACTTGAACTCCGCATGTCCCGCACCTTGAACCAATACTCGACTCCTCGAGTATATCACTATGAGCTTGACACTCCAAGTTCAACCACCGGAAATCTACCAGCACACAAAAATAGAGTTTTTGGTTTGAAATGGGAAGGATTTGAACCAAGTTAAACAAGCTTGGAATCTATAAATTTCGAGTTAAACTCTCCAAGTACTTGTTGAGGTTAGGGGTGATTGGTTACTTTAAACAATGAAGAGATCAACCCTATTTATAATGAAATGCCTAGTTCTAAAAAAGATATTTTGGTTTTAATGCTAGACAACATTATTGAGGATGAGAGGGCATTCCATTGAGCCTCTCAATCCACTAGAAGTTGTTTCTCACACACACACACGTTCTTCCTTAAAATATGAGTGGAGAAAATAACTCATAAAGATACTTTCCAGCTCAAAATAACAACCCAGATTCGCGGATCTGGGCGATGGTATCAATACCGTCATAGTGGTATCGATATTGTGCAGTATCTGTTGAAGAAAGCCAGCAAATAGTTTTGATACCGTGAGGGGCTCGATACCAAAACTCATATGTTTCCAGGTGAGTTTTGGTATCGATACCACCTAGTATGGTATCGAAACCAGAAGTTATCTGTAAGTAAAGGCAGTTTTGGTATCGATACCACAATGCCGAGTTTCGAAATCAAAACTCATCTGTTTTGGTATCGAAATCATCAGGGCAGTTTCGATACCGCTGAGCTGTTTTTCAGAAAATGTCTTTTAAGACCTTTTGAGTTCTGGAAAAACCTATATTTGGTCAGATGGAAACTAAACACCTTTGGTCTTTAGGCATCTAAGTCACTTACCATCCTAAGTTATTTTCCGGTTGTGAGTTGAGCTTCTTGGAGTCTTTCCATCTCTTCGTTGCTTACTGAGAATCACTAACTCTAACTCAAGTTACATTTAATTTCTTGAGTTTAACTTTTGATACGAAATTCGACAAATTAAAACATGAGAAAACCTTATAGACCTTCCGAAAATGATGGCGAAGATTATCAACAACGTAATGGGACTATCCTTGCAAGAGCAGAAGATTTCATTCTTCCATAAACAGTGCATCGCCTATACGCAAGGAAAATTAATAACCTAGCCAGACCATAACAAGGTGGGGTTTGAGTCCCCAGCCTTTCTCCATCGCATCCATGGGGATATATGTGGATTTATCCATCTACTCAGTGGCCTATTACGGTACTATATGGTCTTAATAGATGCATCATGTAGATGATCTAATGTATGCCTACTCTTAACTAGTGGCATTGGCACGTTTATTAGTAGAGATCATATGATTGCGGGTTTATTTCCCGAATCACATCATCTAGTCCGTAAGACTTGACAGAGTTAGTGAGTGTATTTCCTAGCCTTTGATGATTACTGTATTGCCAATGGTATAGATATGGAACATCTAATACCAAATTTCTATACGCAAAATGGTATGCTGGAGAATCTGATCAAGCGATTGTCAAGATCGCTATGCCATTGTTAACGCGTACACAGCTTCCGACCTTCTCCTTTAGGCATGCTTTCTTGCATGCCGTAATTGATCAGGATTCATCCAAATGGCATATCATCAATATTCTTAAAGCAACTAGTCATGGGCAGGGAGCCCAATGTCGCCCATTTATGCACATTCGGATATGTCGTGCAGATGCTTATAGCACCACCTCAATACATGAAGATAGGTCTCCAATACCGCCTAGGCATTTATAAGGGTTATGATTCACCATCTATTATCAGATATTTGGAACCCATGCTAGGCGACGTCTTTTCTGCAAAAGTTGCAGACAGTCACTTCGATGAGACACAATTTCTAGCATTAGGGGGAGATAAGACAATATAATGCCATAAAATTTATTGAGGAACAGCATCGTTGTCTCATCTATATCCCCGAACCAATAAAAGTGACAAAGATGTTCAACGGTTTCGTCACCTTCAGAGAGTTTGATCAAGTTTTGCCTGACGTATTCAATGATGCAACGAAGGTGATAAAAGTACATATACTAGCAGGTAATGCATTAGCACGGATCGAGGTCCCAAAGAAAAATCCATTGCACTAGCAAATGAATCGAAGGCACGTTAAGAATGTGGCTGATCCATTTGAGCAAATGATTCTACAATGTGTAAGATGCAGAATAGGGGACGAATGACTAATGGTGTAGTCCGCACTTAGATGAGGAAGCTAACATAGTAGTCATTGCTCATTATGATGCGTCACCCATAAAACAAGCTATAGTAGCTACACGATCCATCAATATTTTACAGTTAAACCTCGAGGAGGTGAATGAGATCTTAATAAACTGAATCTGTAAGTATGAAAGATGGGATCGAATTAAAGTAATTGTCAACAACAAATTTTACTTCTCCATTGTTATTCTAGATGAGGATGCAGAACCACAGATTGTTGACAAGTGTCGTCGTCGAACAAATTAGCCACAGTGGGGATCTACGATCCAGGCAGAGTTAGAGTCTCTGGCCAAACGGGAAGTATTCGGACAAATAGTTCGAAGGCATGATACCATGAAGCCTGTTGTTTATAAATGGGTGTTCGTAACGTAACAAAATGAATTTTGAGAAATTGTTAGGTATAAAATGAGACAAGTTGCACAAAGGTTTTCAGAAAAATCTGGCATCATTTAAAATGTAACCTACTCTCCAATCATGGATGCAATTACGTTTCGTTACTTGCTCAGTCTGTAAGTCATTGAGAACGAGTTGGGCATGCATCTTATGGATGTAGTAACTGTGTACCTATATGAAAAATTAGATACCTACATCTATATAAAGCTATCCTAGGGGTTTAAACTTTCGGAAGCATATAAGCCCAATGCCCAAGGGGCGTACGCTATCAAATTGGATAAACCACTATATGGATTAAAACTATCAGGGCTCATGTGGCATAATTAATAGATTAACTGAGTATTTGAAAGCCGAGAGCTTTGCAAATAATCCTATATGCATATATTTTTCTTATAGAAATAGACAAAAAGGTTTGCAATCATAGCAGTGTACGTCGATGATCTGAATATTATCGAGACCCTTAGTGAGATCAGGAAAGTCGTCGAATACCTGAAGAAGGAATTCAAAATGAATGACTCCAAAAAGACTAAGTTTTGCGTCGGATTATAAATAGAGCATCTTAGCAGCGGCATATTAGTCTATCAGACTACTTATACTAAAGGAATGTTGAAAATGTTCAACATAGATGCATCTCATCAAGTTGAGCATACCTATTGTGGTAAGATTGCTAGATGAAAATCTCGACACTTTCGCCCACTAGATGAAGGTGAAAAGCTCTCAGGGCCTAAGGTGTCCTATATTATAGGAATTGGTGCATTATTATACTTAACAGGTTGTCCCAGACCTAATATTGTTTTTGCAGTAAACTTACTGGCAAAGCATAGTTCAGAGCCTACGAAGAGGTACTAGAACGAAATTAAGAAACTTCTGAAATATCTGCGTGGCACTATAGACTTGGGACTATTCTACCTAAGATAAGGCAAACCAGAGTTCGGTATACAGACGCAGGATATTTATCAAACCCACATAAAGCCAGGTCGCAGACTGGTTATATGTTCCTTTATATAAGGACTATGATCTCTTGAAAATCAGTTAAGCAGATGATGGATGCGACTTCCTCGAACCATTTGGAGATTCTCGCACTTCATGAAGCAGACAGAGAATGCTTTTGACTTAGGCCTATGATTAATTATATCAATAATAGTTACGGACTTCAGACTATCCAAGACAAACCAACGACTATATATGAAGACAATGCAGCATGCATCACTCAAGTCAAAGAATGATTTATCAAAGGTGATAAAACGAAGCACATCTTACTGAAGTTCTACCATATCCATAAGTTCAGGAGACGAAAGAAGTTGACGTTACACAAGTTCATTCTTGGAAGAATCTAGCAGACCTATTTACAAAGACATTGTCGATGGCCACATTTGAGAAACTGGTACATGGCATCGCACTTCGTCGAGAGTATTCGCTCACACCAGGTGGAGCGGCTACGTCAAGGGGAGTAGTCCCGCCGTGATCAGACATTATGTGGGTTGTACTCTTTTTCCTTCGTGCAACTTTTTCCCACTGGGTTTTGCTGGTAAGGTTTTGATGAGACAACTAAAACCCATCCGAAACCTATTCGAGATATAAGATTGTACTCTTTCCTAGCACATCTTTTTCCCACAGGATTTTGTGTGCGGAGGTTTTAACGAGGCAATTATCTGAATAGGGTAGTACCCAAAAGGGGGAGTGTTAGAACATATCGGCGTACGTGTATGGGATTTGGGTCCCACTTCCATAAACTAATGTGGGTTATGGGAGGAACCTTGTTGGATAAGTTACTTGAAGGAGAGAGCCTTTACATATACATGTAGTATGCAACCTTAATAATAATCAATGAATAAAGATCATCTCTTCTTTTCTCTATTTTATATTTCTCTTGTTTATGCTTATGTGATACTGAGTTATGGCTTAACAGTATTCAGATTCTGTCTTTTTATAAAGTCCATTCAAGCACCTACCTTAGCCTAGACTAGATCTTATGACATTAATTTCTTTTTTTCCCTTTTTTTTATGCTTATGACATCAATTACAAGTACAGGAATGGACGCAAGAGATGTAACATTAACAATGTAAAAAACAACGTCATCAAAGGGTATTGGAAGAAACACCATTAAAGAGGTAGAACACTCACTAGCAACAATCTTAAGAACGGAGAGAAACAACAACTTACAAGCACTGAAAAATAACTATTGATGATAGGGGTGCTCGAATGCTCTAAGATTGTATAGTAGTACTAAGAGGGCCCAATGTTTTTCAGCTAAATTCAGTGTAAGTGGGTTTAAACTAAGGTTTATGTTATCAACTTTACCAGTAAATTTAATTGGCATTTGTAAATAATATTTATTTGAAAAAACAGTAGTACTAGGAGAGCCCAAAATGGTACGAATGTGGCGACTGAGTGTTCAATTCTTCTTGATGGCCACTCCCCTAAGAAAGTCTTAGCTAGGTTGTAGGTAGATGGGGAAGGTCTAGCCTACAGTCTAGGGACTAGTCAGGTGCTCTAAGAGGCCTGGACACCCTAGAAGTCCAAAAAAACTATTTTGCCCTGTCACACCAACTATGAACGTGTGAGAAACTTTTACCCTTTTAACATTAAACTTTTATCTTTTCGACATTGTCATGTGAAATCCACTTGAGGTGGAGATTATCGCGCATCACAAAAAATTAACCCTTGAATCTTTGCCATGTAGGCCCTATGTGGGGGTGTAAACAGAGTGTATACATAAAGCAAGTGGGAATCAATTTTAGTTAGTGGGGAGAAAGAAAGAAAAAAAAAGAAGAAGAAGAAAAAGGTGGATGGACGGAAGGTATGACGGCTCATTTATAAACTACGCGGGTGCAATTAGATAAATCTTCCAACACCAACCCCCCTACCTCGTTCCCTTTTTTTCGTTCCCCAAACCTCTATTTGATCTAAATGATCTAGAGATCATCACCACAAAAATTCGACCATTGGATCATCTCTACATGAGACCACAAAACAGTTGTAAGTTGAGAGTCTAAATTCGCCCTACGGTTAATGAATTTAACTGTAAGTCAATGTGACTATGGTTAAGGATCACACTATCACCTAATTAAAAATTACTAAGGTGATAAGAGTACAACAAAAATCTCTAACAAGAGTATTGACTTATTCGATTCTTAATATGCGGAATTAAGAACAAGAATCGAATATTTCAATCTCACAA
>MVGT01003043.1:57769-72241 GCA_002174775.1 Macleaya cordata
ATAAATAAAAACTCAACCCTTGCATTAAATAAATAATTGTAACCATGCAAGATAAATATATTTCATATGCAATTTCATAACAAAAATATAAAATTAGATTTTGTTTATAGTAGGGATCCCACCTACCTTATTCGCTATCTCCAATTCAATGGTGTAGATCATTGAATTTCCATAACCTTGTTGATTTTTGTAATATCAACAATTTATATAATAGAAAATAAAGAGATGTTTAGAAAGTTGAGGAAGGAAGTTTGAATGAGAAGAAGGGAGAGAAAATTTGTGTTTTAAAGAAGGAAACAAGGGGGGTTCATATAGGAAAATTTTGGTTTGCTCGCTCAAATTATACGATTACGTGCACATTTCCCTGATAATCACGGGGTTGAAATAGATATAACCAAATCGGAGGACTCTCTTCCAGTTGTCTACTAATTCAACGGTTTACTGTGTAAGTGCCTCCCGCCACACTTGACCGTGCGACAACACAATTCTTTCCTTCAAATGTAATGTTTTAGTGTGAAAGAAGTTGGCCACCTCAGCATCCAACTCCTTCAGCTTCAGGCCTTGTTTTCAAGCATTTGTTTCCGAAAGATTAGACTTTTTGTTGTTACGGTAACCGTGGGTTTATATAGAGTCCATCATGACTCTCAATAAACAACACAAAATGACTTTTCACCCAAATGGTGACTACCCATAACATTTTGTATCTCTCCAAAGATTACAAATGCCTTATGGCTGTTAAATTTCAGATTGAGATAAATCTGAAATAGATATAAAATAAATATGAAATAGACGCAAGGAGATTTAACGTGGTTCGGTCATGATCGATGTCACACCCCGATTTTTGGTACTTTAAATCCGACCTAATTCGCCGAGTCCTAAAAGTAAGGCGTGATTCGTGTAATAGAAGTGTAAGTAAAAATATCGAATAAAACTCATGTACTTTACTTTTGAAAGACAATGAATTTAAAAATATTTTGTTAATGGTTTACTTTAGTCAACATTTGTTATCTTAAAGTAACGTCCAAGTCAACCAAGTCCAATTAAAGGTCAACTTAAGTCTCTAACTAAGTCAAAGTCAAGTCAACCAATATTTAGGTCAACGCTCATTGACTCGTCAAAAATATTCCAAATCAAAGAAAAATAAAAATTTAATGTTTGAATACAATTTTTGTTTCNAAACCCAAACTGGGAAAAAACCCCGGGACCTAGTCCAGCAAAAATTCATTAAGAGTTATTGAAAACTTACAACCTGATTTACCACTCAATGGACACGATTTACGACTCTCTCTACGCTCCAACAGCTACGGTGTACAANATATGCATCCGAAGTACTGATACGGACGTGTAAAAACTCAGAAAATATAATTTCAGCTTTTTAACAATTTTTGTAAAATCAGTAACTTTGAAGAGGAATTATTCTCTAACCCGAAATTAGAAATACATGGCATGATACCTTTTTGAAAAGAAAAATTCGAGATCTATAATTTTGTCAGAAATAGACTCGGCTCAATTTTGACCGGAACATGTCCAAAAATATCGTTTTGTAAATCTGACAGTATGAATTACGAGAATTGTACAATTTTGTATAAAACCTAATTAATTCAATTATTCTTGACGAAAATTAAATGTAAATTAATACATCAATTATACAATTTAAAACTTAACATCTAAGTTCATAANAGATATTTTGGAGTTTTTAGCTATTATTAAATGTTTGTGGAGTTTTTGGACAAAAATATTCTAGTTTTGGAGGTTTTGGCCAAATCCCGTTAATTTAATTGGCATTTGCAAATAATATTTATTTGAAAAAACACTAGTACTAAGAGGGCCCAAAATGGTACGAATGTGGCAACTGAAATCCATAAGATAATTAAAACAACGACCCCACCCACCCCATCCACCCCACACATACTAACGAGCGCGAGTTCGCAATCCTCCAACAAACCTATTTTGCCCTGTCACACCAGCTATGCACGTGTGAGAAACTTTTACCTTTTTAACATTAAACTTTTATCTTTTTGACATTGTCATGTGAAATCTACATCAGGTGGAGATCATCGCGCGTCAGAAAAAATCAACCCTTGAATCTTTGCCATGTAGGTCCTACGTGGGTGTAAACAGAGTGTATACATAAAGCAAGTGAGAATCAATTTTAGTTAGTGGGGAGAAAGAAAGAAACAAAAAGAAGAAGAAGAAAAAGGTGGATGGACGGAAGGTATGACGGCTCATTTATAAACTACGCGGGTGCAATTAGATAAATCTTCCAACACCAACCCCCCTACCTCGTTCCCTTTTTTTCGTTCCCCAAACCTCTATTTGATCTAAATGATCTAGAGATCATCACCACAAAAATTCGACCATTGGATCATCTCTACATGAGACCACAAAACAGTTGTAAGTTGAGAGTCTAAATTCGCCCTACGGTTAATGAATTTAACTGTAAGTCAATGTGACTATGGTTAAGGATCACACTATCACCTAATTAAAAATTACTAAGGTGATAAGAGTACAACAAAAATCTCTAACAAGAGTATTGACTTATTCGATTCTTAATATGCGGAATTAAGAACAAGAATCGAATATTTCAATCTCACAACAAGTATNCGAACCGAATGACTCACTAACTCTAACTCAAGTTACATTGACCATCTTGAGTTTACCTTTGACACGAAATTCGACAAATATGACATGAGTGAACTCATTGACCTAACATAAGTAGAATGAAAGAATAAAGTGGGCATTCGGTGGTTCTACTTGGAAACGATCCATGGCTAATGTGATCTAAACGATAAGAAAATGTTCTTCACAAACAGTCAGCTCTTGGTTCGACTCTATATAGCAACCACAGGCATGTGTAAATGTAGAAGCGCATGGATCATAAAGTAACACCTAATTTTTTTCTATTAGAACTACCCTTACACATTTTGACACTGTCTTGTGGGACCCACATGACGCTCTGATCATCTTAAAAGAAATCATCCTTTGATCATTCTTGAGCGAGTCCTACAGCGGGTGTAAATAGAGTGTAAACTAAAAGGATATTTTTGCTATTACCATGTATGGTATATTCTGTGAACGAAGAGAAACACCCTTTTACTATTATAATTTTGACCGTACTTCATATGGTTTGCCTCCTAAGAGTCGGGGGCGGGGGGCTTCTAATAAGTGGCAGGGCCATAAAAAATGTTCATTACAATTAGTGAAAAACCTTAAATTATAAGCTTCAAGCCCATTAAGTGGTAGTAAGTGTTGAAAAATATTGGTTTGGTTTCTTGAAAATCGGATTCACACAAAATCAAAATAAATAGAAAAGAACAACTTATCTGAAAAGATGATCGAGGCTTGTGTTAGACACAATGTCCTTAAGAAAAATTCGTCCCTACAACCGCGCCAACGGTTCCATGGACATCTGTCTCTCAAGATACAACGATCGCGTCGTACAGAAGTAGCACTCCAATCTGCACGCCCTAGCGAACTGACGATTACTGTGCTCTCACATACTACTCAAAAACACGACTCACAAAACTTTGTTGAAAAACTTGATTCTAAGCTACAAGAGAAGAGGGTTTATATAGAGTCAATGGTGACTCTCCATAAACCACAAGGTATCTATTCATAAAGACAAATATCTCTTTTGGCCCATAAAAGGTACCTCCAAGCGACATAACTCAAAAAATAAAAATAAAATAATTTTTCACTCAAAAAAAATCATTAAATAAATTAAATAAGTCCAACAGTAAGTGGTTTGAGATTATTTACTACTACTTAATGGATTTGAAGCCCCCAAAAATAAAGGTTTTCATCTTGCTACCACTAATTAATAGTTAGAAATAAAGAACATTAGTTACAGACAAAAGAACAATCACCGCTTAGTTAATTGGTGTGGCCAACTGAATGTATGACCAAAGTTAGTTTAAAATCTAAACTTTCACTCAACTTAAGCCTACTTGCAGGAAGAGATGTTATATCACAAACAAACAAACATACAGATATTTATCATATGATAAATTCATGAACATTATTTTCTCATATTAAATATTAGAATATGTAAGTAACATTTGTACTGCCTAACATTTGCACCCCACCTCATGTATAGGAGAACTCTCACATCTCAATAGACTATAAATTAAAAGAAAAAAAGAAAAAATTGTTGAGTACCACCAGAAAAAGATAATGCAAGACATATATTCCAATCAATAATTTGATTCTATAAACTACAACATTAACGATAAGTTTAATTCTTAAAATCAATGCCTCCCCCACTAGAAACACCCAAATTGATTGACTTTTTTTGTAAAGAAAAATTAGATTAATCAAAAAAAGTTTCCATTAATAGCAAAAGCAAAATAAATATAGAAAAAAAACCAGGCCAGTTTGAATCTGTCTCACCGACACCAACCACTACAAATGATTAATTACTAATTGTTTATTTATTATTATTATTATTTTCTAATAAGTGACTAATAAATAAATAAATTTTTTTAATAACTTCGTGTTATTTTGAGAAAGAATGATTTTGGAACGGCTTTCTCATCTTAATAGATTGAGGTAGCACCCGGTCTCAATTAATTATTATGTATATGCAGATTCTACAAATACACAATGAATAGTTGAAATTAAATGCAACTTCAATTTGTTTAAATGAACAAATTAAAAGACGGATGCTAATAGCACCTCTTAGGTGAATTCTTGATGCTCTTCACATTACTCCCCCATCAGGCTTGAAATTGTCTAATTGTTAAATTAGTTCTTTTCAAATTCTAATGCTTCTACGTACAAATCTGACCAACAAACCTTAGGGCCTAGGTTGATAAAGACATATCATTGAAGTTATCAAGCGCTGCTCTGCACATCAGGTCTGACCACATAGCATCATTTTTACTAATCGTATGTAAAAGTTAATTTTTTTATTTTATATATCACTAGAATGTCTAGACCTCTTAAGCCTATTTAATAAACTCTATGAAGTAGTTTCAAGGAAAAGTATTGTAGTAGTTAATGTGATCAAATAATATTGAGGCTATTATAAATCATTTTACTGCCACGTCATGTAGTCAACAAATGGGGGTCAATGAAGAGTGGTCTATCTATCTAGCATTATGCTTCTAATATTTTGACGGAAGGTACAAGGTGGGGTAGCATATTCTGGCGGTCTTATCCAATGCAGTTTTCCATGACTTTTGTTGGTGTTTTGTTAACTTGTGCCTTTAGCAAGATGCTTTTGTGTATGTTATTTTTAAATGAATTTTTTGTGGGTATAATTATATGATCACTTATATGATATTCTAAAAAAATCAGCTCAATGGGAGACTTATAGCACCATAATCATGTTATTTAGAGTTATTTAAAGTTTTATAACTTTAATAAATGGTTGACATTTAAACTGAATTATTTTTAAGGTTAAAAATCTCTGATTGAACTGATTTTTTTTTAGACATTATATAAATGAATAACATCGTCTTACAAAAAAAATTAGTTGATTACTATACCTCTAACTAAAAATACTTTACAATTTTGACCTTGTACCCTGAGGGCACACGTTAACAGGATCCACTTTTTGTGATGATGATGATGATGCATATATGTAACTAATAATTCAAACAGAATCTCACACTTTATTGGATAGGTTGTCTTTATCAACGATTGTTTGTCAATGTTTGATTTGAAGGAAGTTGATCTACTGCTGGCTGGTTGTTATCTAGTGAACATGTGTCGGGAGGAATAGTTAAGAATCCTATGTAAGAATTTCCACGTCTTTTATCCAAATTATCCCTTTGGATTAATAGATGAAGAAATCCAAGGTTGGTTTTTGTGGTTGTCCTTTGTGGGGCCACATAAAGATCTCCTCCGCTATCCATTAAAAGTTAGTAAGCTAATTTAAAAGTGTTAAAAATTTTAGAATTATTTGATTATCGATAAGAACAACCTCATTGAAAATAACTCTTAAATCATTTCTATATGGGCCTCCTAAAAAATATGTTGCAATAATGTCGCAACAGAGTATGTTTCAAATATCATCATCCTCTTTCCATAAATATCATTAATTTATACAAAAAACCTGACTGAGTCCGAGTCACCAACGACCGAATCAGGCGAGTTTCAATGGCACAATGAGCGATCCAAGTAATGCTGTAAGAGGATCTGAAGAAAGAAACACTTCTATCTAAATTGCTTTAATATTTGCTTCTTAGTAATATACATTGTTTTTGGTTTGCTGAAGTTTTTGTAGAACAGATTAGGTACTGAAAATGCCTACTCAGAGAGCCTCCCCTACTTGCACAATACAAAGGAGAGTTCAAATAAAATTTCAAACTCCCAGTTTTTGGTTTGCTGAAGTTTTTGTAGAACAGATTTGGTACTGAAAATGCCTACTCAGAGAGCCTCTCCTACTTGCACAATACAAAGGAGAGTTCAAATAAAATTTCAAACTCCCAGCCAGTAGCAGCATCAGAACCAGTCCTTCATCCTCATTTACACAATTTACCCCATTCAATTCTCCTTCAATCTGTACACAGAATCCACATATTGTTCTACATCCCATAGGAAGGACCCAAAAGCAGCAGCCTCCAAAACCAACCTCTTCATGCTCGAATTAGTAACGACAACCATCTCGTCGATCTCAATATCTCCCGTCTTCTCATCCCCAAACAACGCCCAGGTGTGCTTCTCGATTAAATTCACGGCCTCCTGAGATTTCAACTTCGCGCATCTCTGCAAAGTCTCCGAGTCGAAACCCATCACGTAATTCCTCAAGTTACCGGCTTTTTTCCCACCACGCGATTCTTGACACAATGAAGTGGACCGCGACTCGGTAGCTTGGCCATGAACAGCAACGTTCTTCAACCCTTGTGGAACGTACTCTGAGAATACAAGTGACGCAAAGTCTTCGTAAGTCAAAGCTAGACTTGACTCCAATTGGTGTCTCAAGCAGGCAGATTTCAGAAAGTAACCGTACATGATGGAAGCCGCGTAGACTCGGCCAAGCTGAAGCCTACCGGTCTGATATGTGATTTTATTGCCTGTTGTACTAGATCTCCATCTCCAACCAAGGATGGTAGAGAGATGTTCCTTTATCATCTCCTGGACCTCCATGCTGTGAATTGACTCAAGTTCACCATCCTTTGATGGCCATATCTGTAGTCTGCCATTAGTGATGCATGTAGAGATCTTTGGAACCATTGGAACTTTCAAATCAGAGAACTTGTGAACAATTGACATGTACATTACATCTTCGATGGCAATTTGGCACTCATGTTCCTTCATTTCTGCAATCCTCCTGTTGTCAGCAGTATATAAAAAATATTTAGTTTGGTTTCAGAAACTCATCAAGTAAGGTTTTAAGAATAAGATACAACAGAATAAACAGATACACACACAAGATTCATAAATATCATATCCACCTGGAAAAGTTCATCGCATGAAATTATCATTTTATGATGTTACAATTCTATCCAAAAATAGTTCTGAAAGAGAAACTTTTCTAATCCCTAATTTTTCTGGTAAATGAAAAGCTTTCCTTGGGTCTTGATCATGAACTTGGAAATTCAAAATTAACCCATGTTAAAAACATGGGGTGTCCAGGGAATCGATAGATTATTCATACTTGGTATTTGCGAAGGAAAGCAATATTGATTTTAATGTGCTCTTGCTACTACTAGATCCCCATTCTGGGGGTGAAACCCCGAACATTCTACCCATTCATATGGATCGTATAATAAGTCTGCAACACTACATATCCAAACATTCTTTCAAATAATGCAAGCAAATCATATTTCTTTTAAAATAAAGCAGACATCATTCTTACTCCTAGTCTCAAACCTAACTCCCGTATATAGCATGAATGTATGCGCAGCTTAGAGCTTTAATATAGATCTTCAACAAATATACCAGCTAATTTCATGAATCCTTCCTAATCTATGTCTCGACTACAGTTCTTCTTGGGATAGTTTGATCCTTTAAGATTTGTTTTAGATCTGCTAGCTTGGGGTTGTTTTTTTAGGGGTTCGTGTGTTAAGGCTTCTGGCTAACCCAGAACATAACTTGGCACTTTTCTTGTAAACAAGAACCCCAAGATGAATCTCATACAATAAAGCTAAATATATATACCAAGAATGAGAGGAAATCCAATTGTTAAAAAAAACTGACCTATGAAGGGAAGATTCCGAAGAACCCAAACTCTGATTCTTGCGGGCAACTGCACCATCCCTATCAGCAGCCAACTCGTCAAGTTGCTCCGCCACCGCAAAATGGAACAGATGTCGCTGGTTCTGCAATATCCCACTCAGAAATTTCCCAGCAGATGATCTTGGTTCGAGTGGTGTACCAACACCAGTAAAGTTGCAAGGACTAGAATCTGCTCTCGCAGATGCAACTAAAAATGGTTGAGCCCTTAGAGCACCACAGATTTTAAGGGCACCCTGTAAACACAAAAAAAGAAAAACATCTCAGTTGGTCTACTACCGGAAAATCTGGAACAATCTGTATACTTTATTTGCTAAAAGTCGAAGCTTTAAATTTCATTTTGGCCATATGTAACTAGAATTTCTAAATTCTCCCAAGAATTAGATCATGATATTGCAAAGTATTAAAAGATCTAGCTGGAATAGATTGAAACTGAAGATAAATCTTGAAACTTTAACAATCCAAAATTCTGTCTCCAAATGATTAAATTAGTTAAAAATTCTATTAGAATTTCGAATCAAAATCGAGCGATCCCAAAGTAAATCTTGAATCTTTCTAAAAAAATCAGAAAAACCTAAAACAATCTGCAATCTTAATTTCCAACAAATTAATTTGTCACCATGTATCACAATTACTTAATTTTGAAAAGAACTTTCTTTTTAATTTATATTCGGATTTGATTCATAAACCAGAAACAGAAAAGAAACAAAAAAAATTCGTATCTACAGCAGATTTACAGGAAGATACAGACGGATAGATAGGTAGGTAGGTAGTTAGAGAGAGAAAGTTAGATAGAGAGAGGGGAGAGAGAAGAACTCAAACCTGAGAAGAGAGGCTGGATTTGCGAGAAGAATCAGAGAATCCAAACTGAGCAAAAACAAACTTGCGATCTCCCCTTTCGGACTTCACCACAGCGGGTAAAGCTTCAACAATGGGGATTGTTTTGTAGGAGGCACAACAGTCCATCAACACCCTAAGATCTTCAAAAAAAAAAATCTATAGATAGGTAGAGAGAGAAAGAAGAGAGAGAGAGAGAATCGAAGAACACAAATGAGATTACAGTTGAATCAAATAAACAGATCTGAGAGATTAAAAATTAGGGTTTCAAATTTTCTTGACAGTTGCAGAGAGAGAGAGACTAATTCTAAGTCATGATACGAAGCAATACCCTTCACTTTATAGAAGACTTTTCGGAAGTGGATGAGACCGACAACTAGTGGTGTGGGCCCATAGGCTTTTGTTTGGGATGGCCCATATAACACATCTGCAAAATGATACTGGGCCCTATCAAACTCTTCGCGAAAGAAATATGAGTGTTGATCAATAACATGTAGCACCCGTGTTTATCACATCATATGCGGACATGTGGCATTTTTTTATCTATTGGTATCGACACTAAAGATAGTTATGAGATTGGAAAATTATTGTTTTTCACTTATACCTTTAGTAAATAAAAAGAATAATATTAAAATACTTATAAATAAATTTATTAATGGCATTTAAAATATATAAATAGTTAATATATTAGTCTTTTCAACCGCTTTTAACTCACACATATAGCATGTGCAGAAAGACTCGTATCTATTAAAAGGGAAGCGACCTAGAGACTACATGTAGAGCTTGCGTTGAGATGATCCTAACAATAGATTTTGAGTAACATGAGAAGATGATCTCGCAAAAAATCAACATTAGATAATATACATATGACATCATAGAGGTGTAAGAAAAATGTAAGAATAAAATGGATGAAAGTACAACATATAAAAGGTTTAAGAAGTATGAAATACACACTTCTTTTGGAGTAGTGTGCCCGCGTCGGACACTTGGACATATGCACTCATGGCGGACACACGGTGGTCATAATAGATACGAATTCCTATGTGATTTTGTGAGTACTATTTTGTGCACACTTCTTTTAAGAATTTTTGGGAATATATTCTAGAAATGAATGGAAAAATGATTCATACATTTTTTTTTTGCTTCTCTCTTGTCCAAAGTCTTTTTTGTTAGAGATTTTTTATAAAATATTTTTAAAAAATTCATCAATAAAATAAATTTTTAATAAAAATATATATTATTTTTAAAATTTGAAGTGTCATGCAGTGCCACTTCCTAATTAAAGAAATAAAACCAATAAAAATTTGAGGGAATAAAATATCTAACCCCATTTATTGTTTTGTGGTGTGTGAGCTTGTATTATATGTGGCGTGGCAATAATGTACACAAAGAATAGGTGTTATTGACAAACACCTTGTGATATCTCTTGAGAAACTATTGGCGGGTAAAGACGTGGTTACAGTACGAGAGGAAGAAAATCCAGAAATGTCGCCCATAGAGAGATAAGGATGCCACGTAAATAATACATTACATTACATTTATTAAAGTCTGATGAAGCAAAAATCAAAATCAATCCATTTTTTGTTGTTGATCTGACTCAGCATCTCTCTGTACTCCTGTCCTGGCAAAATGCTGGAGTTAGATTTTTTTTTTTTTTTTCTTTGGGTCGCATGAGCCTTGATTTCGGATGTTGGACCCACTAGTTTGTGGGAGTGGGACCCACATGTGTGGACGGTATTCAGCTATTGAAGTCGAACATTCTTCAGTTTTAACTTTTATCTCAAACAGGGTCCTTGAGTCTTTGAGTTGAGTCAAGCTATCTTACGTGGCTACAAATCATCTTTCTTGTTTTTCTAATTAGCTAAATTTGTGTCTAACACGTGGAACTCTTTTTAGGTGATAGAGAGCACGTATGGCTGTTGGACCTATCACATGTGAGTTTGCACTCTGACACAATATTAAGTTTGTGGGCATCCCATTCAACACTAATTGGCAATAAGTGGTGTGACTTAGGATCATTATATAGTGAGTTTGCTAAGCTCTCATATCCCATATAAGACTACAGGGCTGTCTCTGAAATTTGGAGGCTCAAGGCGAACTCATAGAGATGGGGCCCCTATATATAGAGAAAAGAATATTGCACCATGGCCTATTGCACCATTTTTTGTGTGGAATCCACATATAGATGATTTAACGAGTCAATGACTAAATTATGGTGAGTATATTCTCCTCACCATGCATGTAAAGCATCATACCTGAAAATCAGTCATTCTAAAACCTTTAAGCCCCTCAAATTATCCCCTAATTTTTTTTTTACTATTGATTTTCGATGAACGTTTAATGGGATTAGAAGTTCTAGAATGGGCTAAATTTTAGATATAAGAATCTATATATAAAGAATGTACTGCAACTGCTGCTTCAGGGCCTAAGCACTAACTACGCGCCTAAAAAATTAGGGGAGAAAGAGGAGTAGATAATTTTGGGAGAGAGATGAACTGAAGAAGTAAAGAAGAGTACAAAGAAGATTAGGGTTTTTACGTTTAGCCGAAGGAGAAGGGCCCAAGTTTTCATTTCATTAAGTAAAATCTTAGGATCGAAAGGGTATGGATAAAATCCAAGCCTAATGGTTGTGGGGCTAGTTGGATGCGATCCAATGGCTGAAATTTGGTGAGAATGTTTTCCTCACCATGTAGATCATCCTCACAAAAAAGAATTCCATTTTAAAACTTATAAGCCCATGAAAAGTTATTTGGAAGTATTCACCGTTGATTTTCAATCAACTTCCAATCAATTTTTTATAGGGACTTAGAATATTTAGAATTGACTAATTTTTTGTGAGGATGACCTACATGGTTAGGAAAACATTCTCACCAAATTTCAGCCCTTGGATCGCATCCAACTAGCCCCACAACCATTTGGTTTGGGTTTTCTCTTCATTTCTTTCGAACCCAAAAGCACCACAATTTTTATTAATGGGCCTCTTGGTAAATACGTGACTCTTTAATGGTAATATTTAAGTTTAAAAAATAAATTAATGAGAAAATTTTGCTGTAACCAATAATATGCATAATACATATATATATGGTCTTCCCATTTTTTGGGGCCTTGAACTGTGGGGCCCAAGGCGGCCGCCTTGGTCTCCTTGGGCCAGAGTTGGCCTTGTAAGACTATTTTCATCAACTTTAACTTGTATGTCAACTATGATAAGAAAAAAAATACAAAAAATTAATTATTAAATATATTATAACTTAGAAAGATTCTTCAAAACTTACAACATTTCTACTTCGTGTTAGTTAGTTTAATTGGTAAAGTCTAATATTATCAGAGGCGGAGCCACCTTGAGACCTGGGGCCCTGACACCCCTTACCTTTTGAACTCCTTTTAGGCTTTTATATAGTATTATATATAATTATAGGCAAATTTTATGTATTTTTTTAAAACACTTTAGCCCTTACAACAACAAAATCCTTACTCTGTCCTGAGTTGTTGTTGATAGCAAAATCCTAATTTCAATTCTTGCCCACATTAAATTAGTAATACAGATTAAAAACATGCCCATTAAAAAAAAAAAGGAAAACAAAATTCCATGTGGCTTATGGTATTGAAAGTCAAAAAATTTATGTTTACCTGAGTTTTTTCTCGAAATTCATAAGGGGAATTAGTAAAACTCTGAATATTTTAGATATACTCAACCTCCCTCGTGAATTGCGTCCATTTTTAAAGTTAAAAATCACCCTAAAATGTACATACAACTTGTTGTAAATGTTGTTGTAGGTGTTGTTGGGGTTTATGCCCTAAAACAATTTAAATTGATAACATTGATAAATTATATTTATTAATAGGTATGATACTATATTATTACTTTATTCATATGATGGATTAAGTGTTGTTCACAAGATGATGTTGTACGTAAATTATTTGTATGAAGTGTTCATACATGCAGAGATGTAATTTACTAGTTCCTCATATTTTTGTATAGTTCATAGTCAGTGATGAATCTGAACAATTCATCTGATAAGACTATAACACACTAGACTTCTATATTATAGGGTGATGTATCTCCATCACCGGAGTGGCGACTCTAAGTCAGTGTGTTGGTGTATTAGGAATACACTGAACAGGTCAGACAGAATACTTTTTATATTATTGTCAGCATATAAAAAGATTCTGTAAAACTTGCTGATTGCAAATGTCCTAAATCCTGAGAGCAGAGTATACCCTACAAGTTGGTTTCTACTCACTTTGATCTACCAAACAGTGAGGTCAGACAACGCAAACGTGATCCAATATTCTGGGTAGGTTGGGTGGTCGAAATCACTTAGTGGGATTACTTTGTGTCAATAAGGAATCCACACCAAAATGATATTCCCTTGAGAGCCTAATCAAGAGTATTAATTATTCTAGACTGCGCAGTGATCCTATAAAATGTTTATTGGATTATTAGAATAATTATAATGGTATGATATGGCAGGCAAGGACTAAGATGTAATTACTCGAAAGGTGCTGACATTAATAGTTAATGTTACCTTGGTGTATATTACGAATATCAGTTAAGTGGAGGGACTATTTGCTGGTATAACGAGTGAAGGGCTTCTGAATAATATTCATTTACTTGAGAGTATTCAGTTGCAGTTATTTAGTGGACTTAACTGCAATTAGATTTATTATTTGAGAATTATATGAGATATATGGACCTCAAAGTAATAAATCAAAAGCTTAAGTAAGTGGGGCCCATATGGACCTAACTTGGAGCTAAAGATATGGGAAGAGAGTCATTCTCTATAAATAGAGATAGGGTTCATAAGATAGCCCACCCTAACTTGTATATCTAAAACTCTCTCCCAATTTAGAATTGAAGTTATGACCTTTATGGTTTTAAAAACCTAAAATTCGCAGTATATTCCTGTGAGAATTTAAAATCGAGTTTTGTGGTACTTCGGGGCAGAATTGGAGAATTGATATTTCACGCAAAGCTGTAGAAAATTCGATTTCCTACAAAAATCATATATCACATAGGCGAATCGGATCAACCGTTAGAGAGTTATGGCCAAAATACAGTTGCTGTACCTTTTGGGTTTTCGACGACTGATCCAGAACGTGGGAGGAAGATCTGGGATTACATGCAAGCGTTTAAACGGTATGTATCTGATCTTTAAGTTATTATTTTAATTCATGCATCCTAATGTGATCCTGTGAAGGAAAAATAGTTATTTGTTTCCGCTGCATAATTTAATTTAGACCCTATTTTCCCCAACAGTGATATCAGAGCAGGCTTGAGGTACTGCATGAATTATTACATGAATTTTTATTTACTTAAGGTTGTTCTTAATTATTTAAGGGTTTGATTGATCCAAAATACTTAGGAATTAAATTTATATCAATGAGATTGATAAGGGTTGGATTAATTTTTGGCAAAAGGTCTGTACACAAAGATTAGATTGGGATCTAAGAAAA
>MVGT01003153.1:12075-52622 GCA_002174775.1 Macleaya cordata
TTAACGTAGGTTTCCCTCCCTTCGTTCACAGTAGGTGTTTTGGCTACTATTTGATGGCTCGGTTGTGAGCCTTATGACACTTGGTTTTTATATGTAAACAACTCTTACCTTATCTTCTCCCACTATATATATTTTGGCAGGAAAACAACAAACATAACTATATATTCTATCACAGTTATATCCTTATTATGTGAGAAATTTGAATGTCGTAGTTATATGCAGGTTCCTCCTGGTCCTACTTCGTTGGGATTTCAGTTGAGTTGAAAAAAAAAATGGGTGGCAAATTTGTAGTGCATATCCTTGTTTAAATTTGCTTCCGCTGCGTAAAATATTATATGCACTGTGTCTATTAGGTGACGAAAGGTCCAGTTTACAGGGGAGACTCTGCCGGATTTGAGTCTCGCTGTAGACTGATGGTAATGTCCCTTATATTTGGGGTACGGGGCGTTACACTACCCGTTTCTTGACAAACTTTACTTCATCTAGTTGAATCATTCCTAGCTCGTCCAGAGATTAAGAAATATTTTGACCTTGCCATTTTTTAGCGTATGCTTATCCTTTTACTTGTAGCCAGTCTGCAGTCCATTCCTTCTTTGGGAGGTAGTACTTCAAAACTCATAAATATCGATCAAATTTTCTCAAGTCTTGATTTTTCTTACTAATTCTTTTTTTGAGAAGAACTGCCTTCTCCTCTACTAAGGCTCATTTGCTCACAGAACTTCTAAGGGTCTTTTAGGTTGTAATGTGGCTTAGGTCAAGGTAGAAAGAAATAGTAAAAGGCTCAAATTTAGACATTTGGATCTTTTTATTTTTACCCTCTTCTTTATGTACTTGGAGATTTTAAAACTTTATTGTTCCATATATTTTTTTTTGTTTTTTTTTGCCCCTAGTTTGGTGTGGGATTTATTTACACACTAAAGGGTATATATATATATATGTTTAGATTTTTCTTGGGAGAGGGTGGCCATTTTTTATGTATTAAAAAAGGGGGGCCAGGCTCGAAAGTGTTTTCTAGCGGATATAAACTTTCACAGGGTTATTTCTGGGATTTTGAATTCAGCCAAGAATTGCCCCTAGTTTTGAGTCACTGTCGGCTTCACTTGTAGTTTAGGAGTTAGGCAGTTCTCTCAAGCGTAGTATCTCTTGAGTTGATCAATATTTGTGGGTCTCTGATGCTCAACCCCGTTGAGATTTATAAGTTGGACTCCCATACCTGAGAAGATCTTTTTGATGATATTCGGGCCCTCCCAGTTCAGTTTGAATTTGCCCCTCGGGTCGGTGTGTAGGACTGGCCTGATCTCCTTAAGTACCAGATCTCCTTCTCTAAGGTCCCTTGGGCGGCGGCATTTCGATGATTGCTTTCACCTTTGATGGGTCCACCTCAATGCCTCTGTGACTAACAATGAACCTGTAACGCCTCAATTTGAAACTCAAATCTCTAAGAGATTGAATCGCATATCGAGGCATTAGGTTAACTATACAAGGTGATTAATTAGTACTAAACAAATCTAAACAAGGTTTACAAACCTAATCAGAGTTAAACTAATATAGCTATCCATATCACTAATCACCTCAAAATATGACTCGGGCGAACGAAAAATTAGCCAGAGCCTCCCCTGTAATTTCAGGGTTCTCAACCTGTCATAAACCTATAGAAGAGATGATTTATCCACAAATAATATTTCTAAGTCATTCCAATCATCCACGATAGTCATATCATCTCATCAAAACTAGTCTACTTTACTTCGTCAAAATAATAATACCTAGTCGTCCACTAGGCTGGATTCAAACCACAATTCTAAAATAATGCCTCGCATCATAATATACATAGATAACCTGAGTTAAGTGATATAATATACATAAGTGTGTTTGTCTTATATACATATATTAAGAAAATATATACAAAATAAGTAAAATAACATGCACCTCAAAAAGGCTAAATACAACACCTCCAGTGTAAGAAAGCTATCGTTGATATACTCCCTATATCAACCTCCTCAAAGGGTATAGATATAGTCCGACCAATCCTCTCATGTATCCTCGTTTCCCTCTGCAGTAATATTTCCTGGATCTGAGCAAAAAGCTCAGTAAGAAACTTATAATACTAATAAATAGTCACTAACATGAATTTAAGACAATGCAGGTTTTAAAAGAAAATCAAAAAATCATAATACAGTAATGTAAAAGTAGTTGGTACTTGTTCTACAACATAAACCGATAACCATTTACGTACCCATACAAGTAAATATAAACTAACAACATCTCACATCATAATATTGCGTAGTATAATCATCTTACAGTGAAGAGGCAACGACTAGATGTTTCAGCTCCTAGTCGGTGAGCAAAATCGTGTTCCAACTTAACCGATGTGGAACCCCATTGTTAATTCCTGATTTAAGACCGAGCGACTGATTTATCGGTTTTTGTGAGAAGCACGCTGGCTCATGATTTGGGTTCAGGTGGACCCTTGACCATAATTTGCCGATGTAGCCGTTGTAGCGGTGGTCAGCCATTTGACTCGTGCAGATATTTTAATGATCATTAAAATAATCCAGGAGTTGTTACGCTCCTCAAGTCTTCGCCTAATCTAGGCAGCATATAACCTCGACATTTCTAGAATCATACACGTACCTATCCAAACAAGGCTTTCCAAAAAGAGAAATAGAATAACCTAGATTTCAATAGTTTTCCTATATCATGAGAGTCCCATTCCTGTCATGAGACAGGAAAACATAATGAAAATACGGAACAAATCATTGTTTTTAGGAAAACTTCAATGATTTGCTCGTGTAGGCATTACAAATCCATTTTCGGATTACCTAAAAATATATATTATAATAGTATAAGTTTTAGTAGTAGAAAATACCTTTTTCCTACAAAAACTAACAACCATGTACATGTTGTGATCTCCCAACTAATATTATTCCGGGGAAAGCCGGTAATATAATCCGGGGAAAGCCGGGTAATCGGGGGAAAGCCCGTAATATAATCCGGGGAAAGCCGGTAATAATCCTAGCCGGGGGAAAGCCCAGCATAACATATATAGTATATATTCCGGGGGAAAGCCCGTACCTAGGGAATCACCAACACATACCCAACAACTGGGAACCTCCATCCCACACATCATCTTAAAACAACTACTTCTCCCAACATATGGAAGGAAGTAAAATATATATCTATATATTATAAGAACCCCAAAATCCGTTTGGTTTTGGAAATATGCCCATCCCTAAAGCTCGATAACGATTAAATCTCAATTCTTTTGAAATTATAGTTTATTTAACTATAAGTAAGAAAAGAATCATTAATATACTTATATATGTATGTAACTCATTCATACATATAATTATTAGAATCTAGTTATTTTAAAAATAACTATTACAGATTTACATCACTATATAAAACTATACTTTTGGGAAATCATTTTCACATCAATAGGACATCACAAATAAATCATGCATACTTTATAAAATAATTACATTTGATTTATAAATCTAAACCCTATCAAAGCATTAAAAGTACTTTAATGGCTATAAGAGAGTATTTATAAGTTCCTACCTCAACTCCCGCAAGGCTAACTCTTTACTGCATTAATTTCCTCCAATTAGTGTACTGGTATTAGTACACACTCCCAACTTTAAACAATACATTTAATTCACTTTCAAAACTTAACTCAATTCATACTAATTTCATATAGAATAGCCTTGGAATCTAAATTCTAACCTAAACAGTCACTACAAGGGTCCAGGTCCTTATCAAATCAAATAAGGGCTTTAGGACTACAACCCAATTTGCTCTAAATATCCTCTTCAATTAATTTAGACCTCCGAATCTACAATCTAACCCAAAACAATAAATTTGGGTCAAAATCAACCTTCCCAATTATCAATTTCATCAATTAAGGTTTGAAAGGTCTAATCAAACCTTAAATAATTAACAAAATTAACCCTAAAATTGAAAACTAAGATTAACAACATAAAATATCTAATTAAAAACAAAATGAAAAGCTAGAGTTTCAAATTTATACCTCAATCCACAAATTACGTGATCCCTACGATCTCCATCGGACCATCGTCGTCATCATCATCTTCTTCTTCCTCTCTCTCTCTCTCTCTCTCTCTCTCTCTCTCCTTCTTCTCCTTCTCACCGTATCTCTCTCTCTGTTAGAGAGATTTCTCTCTCTCTCTCTCTTATAAACGGTTAAGGCGGTGAAAAAAAAATAAAAATAAAGAAAAGCTAACATATATTAGTAATAAAAAAACTAATTAAAATTATTTTGGTTATACTAAGGTATAAGTACATACAACGAATTATGTATATATAATAGAAAGATTTATAAAATTGCTCTTTAATACATCACCCAATACATATATATAGTATATATATACAATTTGATAAAGTTTAATTGGTCAAAATCAAGGTCAAAATCGCGGGTACCTTCGGTACTAGTCAAAATCGTGTTCCGAGCCATGATTCGGGATCATTTAGTATCCGATTTTCGCGCGTGAGTAGTCGAAATTGAATAACTTTTCGAGATCTACCCATTCGTATGGTTCGATTTTTCAAATTACGCTCTAAACAAAAACTCAGTATTTAATCCTAGACTTAATTATTTTGACATCTAATAGGCTCCACGATTGTAACGTTGGACTCGACTCAACTTGGCTCACCAAAGTCAACAAAATTATTTTGGGTCATTACAGAACCTCAGCAACTTCCCAGACTTTACACCAAATACACACTTATGTGGATGTAGCTTAAACTTTTGAAGACGCTTGAAGAGCTTTGTTAGGTTTCGGATGTGATCTTATCTTCTTTTCGATTTTGCAATCAAGTCATCTACATATACTTCGATCTCTTTGTGCATCATATCATGGAAGATAGTGGTCTCAGTCCTTTGGTAGGTAGCTCCTACATTTTTTAGTCCAAAAGACATTACCTGGTAGCAATAGACTCCCTATGGTGTGATGAATGAGGTTTTTGCCATGTCTTCTTTTGCCATCTTGATTTGGTTATGCCCTGAGAACCCGTCCATGAATGATAATAGGCCATGGCCGGCAGCATTATCAAACAATATGTCGATGTGTGGCAGTGGAAAATCATCCTTAGGGCTTACTTTGTTGAGATTCCTGTAATCGATACACATTCGGACCTTCCCATCTTTCTTGGGCACTGGGACGATGTTTGCTAACCAATCTGTATAATCGACTTGGACCAAGAACTTTGCGTCCAACTGTTTTATGATTTCTTCTTTGATTTTGACAGTCCATTCTGGTCTTAGCCTTCTGAGTTTTTGCTTTACTGGCCTTACATCCGGATAAGTGGGTAACCGATGTACCACCATGTCAGTATCTATCCCTGGCATATCTTCATAGGTCTATGCAAAATTTTCCTTATATTCTCTTAACAACTCGATCATAGCCTTTCTTTCTTCTGAGGATAAAGCAGTGCCGATTTTTACCATTTGAGGTTGGTCGTTAGAGCTTAGGTTTACCAATTCGACTTCTTCTTCGACAGACTGAGGCCTATCCTCGTGTTGGTCTAGCAACTATTGGATCTCGTTTGGAATTTCTTCTTGTGCAAGATCCTCCAGTTGCTCTTCGGATTCCTCATCATCAGCATTTTCAGGGTCGAGTCCTAAAACCATTTCTTCAAAAATATTTTCATTCATTTTTACAAATCCTTTTGAACTTTTTGGCTTTTTCATTTTTTATGGTTTTTTAAAATATTTGATTTTTTTGGATTTTTTGAAAATAAAGGTACTTCTAAAGATACTACACAATGCACTGGGCCCACGAATCTCCCTCCTCAGACGAGGCTGCCCCGTCTTCCAACTCTCTTACAACATTTTTTTTGGATGCTGGAAGATGCTTCCCCAGCTTTTGAACCTGCACCATGGTTAGCCTTTACAGGAATATCATGAATTGAATGTACAAGAAGGTGAGGTTTGAAGGTAGATTTCTCAGGAATCATGCAAACTTGTTGCATACCTACGAGGCTTTTCTCCTCTACCTGTGCATCTTCATGTACTTGTTTCACATTCTTATTTCTGCGCATAAGCGCCAAACGGTAAGCTTTAGCAGTCACGCGCTTCTTTTCCCAGGGTTTCTTCAAGAACCTCTTCTTTCGGTTCAACTTTACTAGAACAAACGATATGGACAGTCGAGGAAGCACATAATGCAGCCCTCAAAGTAGAATAAATGGAGCGTCATAAGAATACGTACCCTAGCCCTCGAAGAAGTATCCAAAATTCTGATCCACCTTATCCAACTGATAGGGGTAAACAAGTCATGCAACCCACAGAGCAAACAAGGCAGTATGGGTCAGCAACAAGAGGGAATACAAGCAACGACAACTAGAGGCTGGCAGCGCCAGCAAACAAGAACAACCAACGATCTCCAAACGAATATGCCAAACCAAGAGGTACGCGTTGTTATAGTTGTTTACAATATGGTCATACCTCCAGTAACTGTCCACAAGGAAGACGACGATTAGTTAATATCGTCGATGAAGGCGATAATGAACATGCCAGAGAGGAAGAAGGAGATTCTGATGATGGTGAAGTTGCTGAAGAAGAAGGAGAACAAGTAAAATGCCTGGTGCAACGAATAATGTTAACACCTAAGCAAGAAGATGATGACCAGGAGAGGAAGATATTTCGCTCACAATGCACGATCAATCAGAAAGTTTGTGATCTAGTTATAGATCCAGTCAGTTGTGAGAATTTTGTATCAAAAAGGCTGGTAGAGCATCTGAAATTAGCAACGAAAAAGCACCTATCCCCATACACCATCGGTTGGATAAAAAAGGGGCCAGCAGAACAGGTAACAGAAACTTGTCTCATTCCTATTTCAATTGGCAAACATTATAAAGCTGATATAAGTTGTGATGTAGCTGATATGGATGCTAGTCATATATTACTTAGTAGACCATGGCAATCTGATATTGATGTTTCTTTTAGAGGATGTGCAAATAAATATTCGTTTACTTGGGGAAACCATAAAATTGCTATACTTTTCTCAATGAGACAAAAATCTAACCCACCATCAAAAGTGGAAAAAGATTCTTTTCTAGTTTTATCCAAGTCAGACGATGAGTTTGCACTTGATGTTAAAAAATCTACAACAGTTTTTTCCATAGTTGTGAGAGCTTTACTGGCAGAGGATGAAACATATGAGACAACATCAGCAAAAATACCAAGCAAAGTGAAGAAGTTGTTAGATGACTTCACAAGCCTCATTGCTAAAGAGCTACCCAACAAGCTACCTCCGATGAGGAACATTAAGCATCATATCGACCTTATTCCAGGAGCAAGCTTGCCAAATTTACCCCACTATCGAATGAGTACTGAAGAGTGTGAGATTCTTAAGGAGGAGATTGAAGAATTACTGCCGAAGGGATTCATCCGTCCAAGCATGAGTCCTTGTGCAGTACCTGCACTACTCACACCAAAGAAAGATGGTAGTTGGCGTATGGGTGTGGATAGTCGAGTGATGAATAAAATTACTATCAAGTACAGATTTCCTATCCCACGCTTTGATGATTTGCTAGACTAATTGGAGGGCTCCAAGATCTTCTCAAAAATTGATCTACGCAGCGGGTATTATCAGATTCGAATTCGAGCCGGAGACGAATAGAAAACAACTTTTAAGAGCAAGGATGGTTTATATGAGTGGCTGGTTATGCCTTTTGGGCTGAGCAATGCCCCAAACACATTTATGCAAGTCATGAACCAGGTATTGTAACCTTTTTTAGGTAAGTGTGTTGTTGTTTACTTTGATGACATCTTTATCTATAGCAAATCCAAAGAAGAGCATATCAATCAGTTGCGGGAAGTATTACTTGAATTGCAGGAGAATGAATTGCACTTAAATCTGAAAAAGTGTACTTTCATGACCATTAGCCTATTGCTTCTGGGATATGTGATTAGTTCAGAGGGTATTCATGTGGATGAAGAGAAGATTCAAGCAATCAAAGAATAGCCAACTCCAAATACAGTTACTGAAGTAAGAAGTTTACATGGATTAGCGACATTCTATCGCAGATTCATTTGAAATTTCAGCACAATAGTGGCTCCAATTACAGAATGAATGAAGAAGGGCAAGTTCAATTGGGATAACAGGGTAGAAAATAGTTTTGCCTTAATAAAAGAAAAGTTATATATTGCACCAATCCTAGCATTACCTAATTTTGAGAAAGTTTTTGAAGTTGAATGTGATGCAAGTGGTATAGGCATTGGAGCTGTGTTATCTCAAGAAGGTCGACCAGTAGCATTCTACTGTGAGAAGCTGAATGACGTTCGCCAGAAGTAGAGTACGTACGATCAAGAATTCTATGCATAGTACAAGCTTTAAAGCATTGGGAACATTACCTGATTGGGAGTGAATTTGTATTGTACACAGATCACTAGGCCTTAAAGTTCATCAACAGTCAGAAGAGTGTTGACAAGATGCACATCAGGTGTACTACATTCTTACAAAAGTTTTCTTTTTTAATCAAGCATAAATCAGGAACCCTGAATCGAGTAACAGATGCTTTAAGCCGTCGACCGCACTCCTGGTTACTTTATCTCATGAAATCGTGGGATTTGAATATCTGAAAGAGATATATGAGAACGATGAAGACTTTAAAGAAATCTGTTCTAAATATGTTCAACATCAACCTATTGGTGAATATCATATCACTGAAGGGTACCTGTTCCTAGCAATATATGGGAAGATTTGTCTATGGAATTTGTGTTAGACTCCCTCGTACACAGCGAGGAGTAGATTCTGTTTTTGTGGTAGTTGATAGGTTTTCCAAGATGGCACACTTTATTCCATGTCGAAAAACATCTGATGTTACACATATAGCAAAACTATTCTTTCGAGAAGTCGTACGCTTACATGGAGTACCACAATCCATCACCTCAGATCGTGATTCAAAGTTCCAAAGTCACTTCTAGGTAACTCTATGGAAGATGTTTGACACCTCCCTGAAGCAAAGCACTACTGCTCATCCATAAACAGATGGACAAACCGAAGTAACGAATCAAACTTTGGGAAACATGATTCGAGCCATTTGTGCAGATAGACCCAAACAGTGGGATCATGCTCTTTCTCAAGCTGAATTTGCAGACAATAATGCAGTACATAATGCTACGGAAAAATCTCCTTTCTTTTTAGTATATGTGACTCCACCTCGACATACTGTTGACCTGGCTCGTCTACCAAAGCTACCAGGATACAGTGCAGCAGCAGCAGCAATGGCAGAACAAGCTCAGGCTATTCTGGAGGAGACACGTCAGAAATAGGAGGAGAATAATACCAAGAATAAGGTGGCTGCAGACAAACACATGAGGCAGAAACTGTTCACAGAAGGCGATCAAGTTATGGTATTTCTGAGTAAAGAAAGGTTTCCAGTTGGGAGCTACAACAAGTTGAAGCCAAAGAAGTATGGCCGATACAAGGTGTTGCAGAAGATTAATGATAATGCCTATGTGATCGATTTACCAGAAGTCATGGAAATTTCTAGGACTTTTAATGTTGCAGATTTATTTGAATTTCATACAGATGAGCCTCTCTATCCAGAATATAACTCGAGGTCGAGTTCTTCTCAAGTGGGGGAGACTGATGTAGATGAGTTCATAGAGGTAATTGAGAAATCCAAGCCCAAGTGCAAGTCCAAGTCCCAGAAGAAGAAAATAAAATAGTATTAGTAGACAGGATTGAAATCTCAGATTCCCAGTATCAGAATCGCGTGAAATTCGCACGGCCACTTGGAAACGTCGAGATCTTCAAGATTCATTGCTTTGCCATAAATTCGCGAGAATTTAGCCAAATTCTATCGTTTTGGCCTTCAAATTAACAGTTTTACTATTTTAGAAAAGTTATACGTATTTTAGTAGTTTCCTTATTTCATTAGGAGTTTCTTTCCTGTTAAGTTACTAATTTGATTTCTTTTAGGTTTAGGAAACTTTAATTATTATATAAACAGATGTAAGGGCCGAATTTCATTATTATTATTCTACTTTTGCTTAATACAATTTGAGTTTTCTCTTTAGTTGAGAGTTAATTTTGAGTTTTTCAATTCTAAACGTGATTTAGAATTTTTTCTATTATTTTTCGCTGCGTCAATTGGTATTAGAGCGAGGATTCGCTTGGCTTGATGCCTAAGAACGAAGCAAGAAACAGAGCCCCTACTGACGGTGCTCGTGGGGAGAGAGACCTGGGTCAAGAGATAGATGAGTTGAAACAACTCGTTCAACAACTCATCTTGAACCAACCTAGGTAACCAGCAGTTAATGAGGTTCGAGCCAGAGGATTTGCCCGAGGCCAACCCATTAATAGAAACGTGAGAGATCGCCCAGTTCGACATCATTCTGATAGTGAAGAAGATCCTAAAGAAGAGATTGGTGATCGACGAGTCAGAGGACGTCCAGCACGAGAGTTCGACGATTACTGGATGAAAGCAGATATCCCTCACGTTAACAGTAATCTACAGATTGGGAACTTCCTCGATTGGATCTCTAAAGTTGAACGTTTCTTCGATTTGATGGAAGTTCCAGAAGAGAAGATGGTTAAAATTGTAGCCTTCAAACTTAAGTTTAATGTTGTTGTTTGGTGGGATCAGTTGCAGAAGACTCGCCAGAGATAAGGTAAGAACCCGGTAAGAACTTGGCGAAGGATGAAGCAACTTCTTCTTGAAAGGTTTCTCCCACCAGATTACGAACAGTGCATGTTCCAACTTTATCAGAATTGTGTTCAAGGATCAAATTCAGTCTATTAATACCTGACTGAATTTACTAGGCTCTCGGAACGACTTTCAGAACATAACAATCTAGGGGAGTCAAAAGCCGTACCTATTTCCAGATTTCTTGGTGGATTGAAACCCTCAATTCGTGAAAAACTTGGAACGCAAACGATATGGATAGTCGAGGAAGCACATAACACATCCCTCAAAGTAGAATTAATGGAGCGTTATAAGAATACGTACCCTAGCCCTCGAAGAAGTATCCAAAATCCTGATCCATCTTATGCAACTGATAGGGGTAAACAAGTCATGCAACCCACAGAGCAAACAAGGCAGTATGGGTCAGCAAAAAGACGGAATACAAGCAACGAGAACCAGAGGATGGCAGCGCCAGCAAACAAGAACAACCAACGATCTCCAATCGAATATGCCAAACCAAGAGGTACATGTTGTTACAGTTGTTTACAATATGGTCATACCTCCAGTAACTGTCCACAGGGAAGACGACAATCAGTTAATGTCGTCGATGAAGGCGAGAATAAACATGCCAGAGAGGAAGAAGGAGATTCTGATGATGGTGAAGTTGCTGAAGAAGAAGGCGAATAAGTAAACTGCATAGTGCAACGAATAATGTTAACACCTAAGCAAGAAGATGTAGGGGAGTCAGAAGCCGTACGTGTTTCCAGATTTCTTGGTGGATTGAAACCCTCAATTCGTGAGAAAATTGGAATGCAAACGATATGGACAGTCGAGGAAGCACATAACGCAGCCCTCAAAGTAGAATTAATGGAGCGTCATAAGAATACGTACCCTAGCCCTTGAAGAAGTATCCAAAATTCTGATCCACCTTATCCAACTGATAGGGGTAAACAAGTCATGTAACCCACAGAGCAAACAAGGCAGTATGGGTCAGCAACAAGAGGGAATACAAGCAACGAGATCCAGAGGATGACAGCGCCAGCAAACAAGAACAACCAATGATCTCCAAATGAATATGCCAATCCAAGAGGTACGCGTTGTTACAGTTGTTTACAATATGGTCATGCCTCCAGTAACTGTCCACAGGGAAGACGACAATCAGTTAATGTCTTCGATGAAGGCGAGAATAAACATGCTAGAGAGGAAGAAGGAGATTCTGATGATGGTGAAGTTGCTGAAGAAGAAGGCGAATAAGTAAACTGCATAGTGCAATGAATAATGTTAACACCTAAGCAAGAAGATGTAGGGGAGTCAGAAGCCGTACGTGTTTCCAGATTTCTTGGTGAATTGAAACCCTCAATTCGTGAGAAAATTGGAACGCAAACGATATGGACAGTCGAGGAAGCACATAACGCAGCCCTCAAAGTAGAATTAATGGAGCGTCATAAGAATACGTACCCTAGCCCTTGAAGGAGTATCCAAAATTCTGATCCACCTTATCCAACTGATAGGGGTAAACAAGTTATGTAACCCACAGAGCAAACAAGGCAGTATGGGTCAGCAACAAGAGGGAATACAAGCAACGAGAACCAGAGGATGACAGCGCCAGCAAACAAGAACAACCAATGATCTCCAAATGAATATGCCAATCCAAGAGGTACGCGTTGTTACAGTTGTTTACAATATGGTCATACCTCCAGTAACTGTCCACAGGGAAGATGACGATCAGTTAATCTCGTCGATGAAGGCGAGAATGAACATGCCAGAGAGGAAGAAGGAGATTCTGATGATGGTGAAGTTACTGAAGAAGAAGGCGAACAAGTAAATTGCATGGTGCAATGAATAATGTTAACACCTAAGCAAGAAGATGACGACCAGCGGAGGAAGATATTTCGCTCACAATCAATCAGAAAGTTTGTGATCTAATTATAGATCCAGGCAGTTGTGAGAATTTTGTATCAAAAAGGCTGGTAGAGCATCTGAGATTACCAACGAAAAAGCACCCATCCCCATACACCATCGGTTGGATAAAAAAGGGGCCAACAGAACAGGTAACAGAAACTTGTCGCATTCCCATTTCAATTGGCAAACATTATAAAGCTGATATAAGTTGTGATGTAGCTTATATGGATGCTACTCATATATTACTTAGTAGACCATGGCAATCTGATGTTGACGTTACTTTTAGAGGATGTGCAAATAAATATTCATTTACTTGAGGAAACCATAAAATTGCTATGCTTCCCTCAAGGAGACAGAAATCTAACCCACCATCAAAAGTGGAAAAAGATTCTTTTCTAGTTTTATCCAGGTCAGACGATGAGTTTGCACTTGATGTTAAAGAATCTGCAGCAATTTTTGCCAGAGTTGTGAGAGCTTTACTGGCAGAGGATGAAACAGATGAGACAACATCAGCAAAAATACCAAGCAAAGTGAAGGAGTTGTTAGATGACTTCACAGGCCTCATTGCTGAAGAGCTACCCAACAAGCTACCTCCGATGAGGAACATTCAGCATCATATCGACCTTATTCCAGGAGCGAGCTTGCCAAATTTACCCCACTATCGAATGAGTCCTAAAGAGTGTAAGATTCTTAAGGAAAAGATTAAAGAATTACTGCAGAAGGGATTCATCCGTCCAAGCATGAGTCCTTGTGCAGTACCTTCACTACTCACACCAAAGAAAGATGGTGGTTGGCGTATATGTGTGGATAGTCGAGCAATCAATAAAATTACTATCAAGTACAGATTTCCTATCCCACGCTTTGATGATATGCTAGACCAATTGGAGGGCTCCAAGATCTTCTCAAAAATTGATCTACGCAGCGGGTATCATCAGATTTGAATCCGACCCGGAGACGAATGGAAAACAGCTTTTAAGAGCAAAGATGGTTTATATGAGTGGCTGGTTATGCCTTTTGGGCTGAGCAATGCCCCAAGCACATTTATGCGGGTCATGAACTAGGTATTGCAACCTTTTATAGGTAAGTGTGTTGTTGTTTACTTTGATGACATCCTTATCTATAGCAGATCCGAAGAAGAGCATATCAATCAGTTGTGGGAAGTATTACTTGTATTGCAAGAGAATGAATTGAACTTAAATCTGAAAAAGTGTACTTTCATGACCAATAGCCTTTTGTTTCTGGGATATGTGATTAGTTCAGAGGGTATTCATATGGATGAAGAGAAGATTCGAGCAATCAAAGAATGGCAAACTCCAAAAACAGTTACTGAAGTAAGAAGTTCTATGGATTTGCAACATTCTATCGCCGATTCATTCGAAATTTCAGCACAATAGTGGCTCCAATTACAGAATGCATGAAGAAGGGCAAGTTCAACTGGGATAAGAGGGCAGAAAATAGTTTTACCTTAATAAAAGAAAAGTTATGTACTGCACCAGTCCTGAGATTACCTAATTTGTAGAAAGTTTTTGAAGTTGAATGTGATGCAAGTGTTATAGGCATTGGAGCTGTGTTATCTTAAGAAGGTCAACCAGTAGCATTCTACTGTGAGAAGCTGAATGATGCTCGCCAGAAGTGGAGTACGTACGATCAGGAATTCTATGCCATAATACAAGCTTTAAAGCATTGTGAACATTACCTGATTAGGAATGAGTTTGTACTGTACACAGATCACCAGGCCTTAAAGTTCATCAACAGTCAGAAGAGTGTTGACAATATGCACATCAGGTGGACTACATTCTTACAAAAGTTTCCTTTTGTAATCAAGCATAAATCAGAAACCCTGAATCGAGTAGCAGATGCTTTAAGACGTCGAGCCGCACTCTTGGTTAATTTATCTCATGAAATCGTGGGATTTGAATATCTGAAAGAGATCTCTGAGAACGATTAAGACTAAAGAAATCTAGTCTAAATGTGTTCAACATCAACCTATTGGCGAATATCATATCACTGAAGGGTACCTATTCCATGAAAATTGTTTATGCATACCAAAGTCATCTCTTCGCGAGCGACTGATTCGAGATCTATATGCCAGCGGATTGAATGCACATCTGGGCAGAGATAAGACCATAGAGAGCCTGCAACAGAGATATTTTTGGCCAAAACTCATGCGAAATGTCGAGAATTTCATAAATAAGTGCTATATCTGCCAGAACTCCAAAGGTCAGTCCCAAAACACTGGACTTTATATGCCTTTACCTGTTCCTAACAATATATGGGAAGATTTGTCTATGGATTTTATGTTAGGACTCCCTCGTACACAGCGAGGAGTAGATTCTGTTTTTGTGGTAGTTGACAGGTTTTCCAAGCTGCCACACTTTATTCCATGTCAAAAAACATCTGATGCTACACATATAACAAAACTATTCTTTCGAGAAGTCGTACGCTTACATGGAGTACCACAGTCTATCACCTCAGATCGTGATTCAAAGTTCCTAAGTCACTTCTGGGTAACTCTATGGAAGATGTTTGACACCTCCCTAAAGCGAAGCACTACTGCTCATCCACAAACAGATGGACAAACTAAGTAATGAATCGAACTTTGGGAAACATGATTTGAGCCATTTGTGCAGATAGACCCAAACAGTGGGATCATGCTCTTTCTCAAGCTGAATTCGCTGACAATAATGCAGTACATAGTGCTACGGGAAAATCTCCTTTCTCTTTAGTATATGTGACTCCACCTCGACATGCTGCTGACCTGGCTCATCTACCAAAGCTACCAGGATACAGTGCAGCAGTAGCAGTAATGGCAGAACAAACTCAGGCTATTCTGGAGGAGACATGTCAAAAATCGGAGGAGACTAATACCAAGAATAAGGTGGCTGCAGATAAACACAGGAGGCAGAAACTGTTCACAGAAGGCGATCAAGTTATGGTATTTCTGCGTAAAGAAAGGTTTCCAGTTGGGAGCTACAACAAGTTAAAGCCAAAGAAGTATGGCCCATATAAGGTGTTGCAGAAGATTAATGATAATGCCTATGTGATCGACTTGCTAGAAGATATGGGAATTTCTAGCACTTTTAATGTTGCAGATTTATTTGAATTTCATACAGATGAGCCTCTCTATCCAGAATATAACTCGGGGTCGAGTTCTTCTCAAGTGGGGGAGACTGATGTAGAGGAGTTCATAGAAGTAATTGAGAAATCCAAGCCCAAGCCCAAGCCCAAGTCCAAGTCCCAGAAGATGTCTAAGAAGAAGAAGAAGACAAAAAAGTAATAGTAGACAGGATTGAAATCTCGGATTCTCAGTGTCAGAATCGCGTGAAATTCGCACGGTCACTTGGAAACGTCGAGATCTTCAAGATTCATTGCTGTGCCATAAATTCTCGAGAATTTAGCCAAATTCCATCGTTTTGGCCTTCAAATTAGCAGTTTTACTATTTTAGGAAAGTTTTACGTATTTTAGTAGTTTCCTTATTTCATTAGGAGTTTCTTTCCTATTAAGTTACTAATTTAATTTTTTTTAGGTTTAGAAAACTTTAATTATTATATAAACAGATGTGAGGGCCGAATTTCATTATTATTATTCTACTTTTGCTTAATACAATTTGAGTTTTCTCTTTAGTTGAGAGTTAATTTCGAGTTTTTCAAATCTAAACGTGATTTAGAATTTTTCTATTGTTTTTCGCTGCGTCACAAATTGACTAATGATCCAATTTGATCTTCTATTCAACAACAAAATCATTAGTTAACGTGTGACAAAAAGGTTGGTTTGCAACCAAATACCTAGGAGTATAATATGACGAGAGAATGCTTTATGAAGTTTTGTTATTTGGGATTCCCATCTTGAAGGAAATTTGCTTTGCAACCAAATTAGATGGGTCAATTGCTCAAATTACATTTACATGGCATAGTTACACCATTATGCTAGTATGGATGAAGAATGAACGTAAAGAAATCATTAAAGACATACAAAAGTCGCCTTTATAGCCGAAAAAGAAGTCGCTACTACTGACGAAAAGAAGATCACATGCCTCCACAGACGAGGAGAAGTCGTCTCTACCAGTGATGAAAAACCACTGAATGAATACTTACATGAATTACACTTAATGGCAGTACTTAATGGTATTACTTCAACGGAGAAATATTGAACCCAAGACCTCCTTAATAATCATGACGGATGCCAACCAACTAAATAAACGATTGTTGACGACCATGAAATATATAGAATATGGAAAATTTTATAAGCTAACTAACATTTCTTTTTGGCAGCTGATGCATTCAGACAACCACTTAAAATACATTTTGAGTTTAAGCAATTATTACAAAAATATTTTTAGGCAATCAAAAGAGAGTGGATATTTTGATTTAACTCTCCTTCCAATCTAAAAAAACACTCCTATTTCTTCTCCTACTCGAACTTTCGAGAACAACAACTCGACCATTGTGAGTGTGAGAAAGAGAAGATGTTTGAAGTGAAAACGTTATGCATCAAGAAGCACAAAGCAAAAAATTAACCTTAACCTTAAATCTAATTTGTATGTAGGACATTGGTTTTTTTTTTTGTGTATATATATATATATCATCATATTTTTATTTTCTTTTGGAGATTTATATATATAACATCATATTGCAAGTTGCTTTTTGCTTTTTCTGGATTAATTAAGGTGGTTATGGACTTATGGGTTGTACAGATTTTTCTGTTTTTTTTTTTTTTTTTTCCAAATGCAATTATAGTTCTGAAAGTCTTAGTTTAAAGAGATTTCAATATGGATTTTTATGGACTTGTGAAATCTAATAGTCTGTTTGGATGTAGAATTCATGTTTCCCAAGGGATTATTGAATCCTTAGAAACATGAGTTCTAGGAAACATGAATCTCTTGGTTTGTTTGGCAACCATAAAAGAATCTTGGAAACTTTTTTTGATCTATTTGCCTGCTTTTTTAAATCCAAAGAAAGACCACTTTCCATCAAACCCTTTGGACTATTTAGTTACATATTAATTCTTACACTTTGCTTACACTTATCTATGGTGCTATATAGAGAAGATCGAAGGGCTGTTTTTGTTGTGTGAGAATGATCAGCCCATCATTAGAACCAAAAGAATTGTATAAGAATTGAGACTACTGATTAGATCAGGTATAAATCATGTGATGGAGGGTCACCATTGTGATCCGGATCTAAGTCTTAAGATCCAACGGTGAAAACTTAGGGACGAATCCATTTGTCTTCCAAAACATTGAAAATGGTTACAGGTAAATATGTAATTTATAAGTAGGACTCACACGCCTAGGATGAATCCAAACCGTCTATCTTTTACGAGTCAGTTGAAATTCAATCCAAAACAAAATAGATGCTTAGGAGACTTTGAAAATGGGTTACCTTGTCTATAGGTAAATAGGTAAAATATAAGTAGGACCCACCTTGGATGAATCCAAACCATCTATCTTTTATTAGTCAGTAGAAATTCAATGGTTAGGATCCAACTAAATGTCATCTTCAAGGTGGCAGTGGGACCAATTCTAACAGTGACATAAAAAATGAGCAGAAGATCTAATGGTTCTTCGTTACTATCTGGAACTCTTGGGTAAACATTCGTCTTCGATCAACCAATAACAGTAAATTAATAACAGAAGAATGGAGAAAACGTTATACCAAAAGAAGGGAGATACTGTACTGTGGTGCCCACGTGGAGTGATCTCAGGTCTGATTTTGATCTATTAGATGAAATCATACTCACAAAAAATCAGTCTTTGGATCATCTTTATATGGTCTCATAACTCCGTGTAAGCAAAGTGTAAGAATAAGAATAATTGAATTTGTAAGAAAATTATAAAAATAAGATGGGGTGTAAAATAAAAAAAAAATAGTTGGGTGTGCATATAGCAAATTCTTAGTTTAGATTTCCACTAAATTCTAGGGGAAGGGACAGACTCCTAACTAGAGATTGGTTGGAAAACATATTTCCAAGGATTTCTGGTAGCCAAATAAACTAGAAAAATCAAAATCCTTAGTCCCAATTAAATTCCTACTCTGGAATCCCCATTCAAAAAACCATAAAGAGTAAATGGTCGTAAACTTTGAAATTATAGTCACCCCTGTAAATGTTGTGGATTTAAATATAAAAAGTTCACCACCTCCGTAAGTAGTTGTGTACATCAAAAGAGCCCATAGAACTAACTCAATGTAAGTTGTTGAAGACATCATAATGGAAAACTTTTGAAGTTGATTGGCTTTAGTAGATTTCTTTACGTTTTAAAGAAGAAAAATTAGCTTGTTAAATCCAACCAAATTAGAAACAGACTTTAGTGGACAAATTAAGAATTCTTCTACTAGCAAGTGCCCTCAGATCACCAATTTCGAGGGTTCAACATCTTTTTCAACTCCATATCCCACTGAAGCTTGCTCAAAGAAAGTGAAAGTCAACTTCCTACGCCACTTTTGGGTAAGCTTCTCGCAAGCACTTATTAAGTTATTACAAAATGCTTAAAATAAAATATTTAATTTGTTTGGTGTCGGGCAAAAAAAGTGCTTTTTATTGTGAAAAGCTAAGTATATAATGTTTGGTAAAATGTAACTTCAAAAAATGCTTTCAAACATGAAATTTTACATTTTTTTAACTACTAAAAGATGGTGGTGGTGGGGAAGGCAATGGTGGTGGGGCATCGGTAACTATGGTGATCACGGTGGTTATGCTTATGGTGGCAGTGTTGTGTAGTGATGGCAGCGATGGTAATAATCATGATTGTGGTGTTAGACAATTTTTTTCTAAATCAAAATTGATGCGAACATTCTTATTCTAGATATTTTCTGCAAACTACTTTTCCAAAAAAGTGATTATAGCAAAAGCCGCTCAAAAACAACTTATTTTGTACAAACTTTTTTCTATGAATGCGTACATTATGTTCCTCGTCCAACTATTAAAAATTGCACGCTTAAGAGATTATGGTTGACTTTGCAATTTTTTGGATAAGGACTAATGCACACATTCGTTAAAAGATGGTGTATAAAATAGCAATCTAATAGGATCATATTATTTGGTCCCAATCCAGTTGAGCCTACTATATCTATTGATCCACTAAAGTCATCGGATCTACAGAATCGAGTGCCTAATTATGGTTGATATATCATTGTTAAAACAAGTATTTGTACGTAGTAGAACGTCAAGGCATGGGATAAAAGTGATTCTATTAGTTAATTATTTTAAAAATATTATAATATTAATTATTTTTGGAAGAATATTATTTATATTTTAAGTAGGTTTTATTATTAGGAGTTTATATTTTATAAGATTGCTAGTTTTAGCGGGATAAGGATTCTCTTTTCTTATGAGCAAGTATCGTAGCTATCAAGAGCAGAGCCCGTATTCTAAGGTAAGGGGGCCAAATTATAATTATTTTGAAGGACCATTATAAAAAAATAAGATTTTTGGGAGGGGCCAAGTGCAAAATTTGTACTTTATATGTCAAAATTTCTTAGATTTTTAGTAGAATACACAAGGTTATGCATTGACCTGGGGTGTCATAGCACCCTTAGGTCTGAACGTGGCTTCGCCACTGGTAGTTATTATAAATAGTCTCATTCAATGATTAATTGAATAACAAGAAAAAGTTATTTTGGTTACTGATATATTTGAGTTGCTTGTGCTGACATCTGACTAAAAACTTTAAGATTTTTATGGCACTCACTTCGTCATGTTCTTAAATTCTTAATCTAGATATTGTATGAACAGTTTATTCTACCAAACATGGTTAATGTCAATAAGCACTTAGGATTTAGCTAATTTTAAGCCTACTCAAAACACTACCGTACAAGGGAAACTTGGTTATTCAAAAACTTGATGATTAGTTGAATAATTAGGATAATTTTAACCTTACTCAAACACTACTTTACAAGAGAAATTTATTTAGTTACATTTTTCAAATTGGTCATTGACTTTGACCGTAGTCAACAGAAGTATATCTTCTTGAAAACATAGGATAGGTGCGAATTTACAAATAAAAAGTGTGGGTGCCCTAATTAGAAGGATGGGCACTACAATGGGACTCCATTCAAATTTTTTTGTTTTAATGATTGGGTTATTGCATAAGAGTTTAAGAAAGAAAACACCGTTAACAGGTAGAGAACCGCCATAAATAACGCAGAGGACACTTAAATTATGCCTAACATTTTTCAGATTTGATACAAGCAAGATTTGAACTACAGAATTACAACTAACTAGCTGTAACTTAGCAATTAAAAGTGATGGAAAACAAGTAGAATCTTTAGTACAGTTGGGCCCACATGACATTAATATATGTGAAGGAGTTGGGTTTGTAATCTGACTTCCGGGAGTATAGGATCTCGATTAAAAAGTAAAAAACCAAAACTATGAACAACTTGGCAAGTGGGTCTTGTTTATTATGCAAATATCTCTAGATTCTATACTAATAAAACACAGTAGATAGAGAAAGAGAGGAGAGAGAGAGAGAGAGAGAGTATCCACATAAAATGGTTACAGCAATTATAAGACTGGATAATATTGATTGGTTCTCTCATTTTTCAAAGACAAGCAAAACTTAGAAACACTCAAAATAAAATTCATTTAATCTGCCCAAAAACACTGCTGACTTTCTTGAGTGTTTCATTCTGCACGTGAAACACCAATAATTCTCATGCACCAGCTGTGGGTCCTATAACCAGTCCTTCTCCTTTTGTTTTCATTCCAAAATCCAACACCCAAGAATCTCTCTCCAATCCTCTGTTTCTCTCTCTCTCTCTCTACCTCTCTTTCTCTCTCTATTCTGTGAAACCCATTTCTTTCTTTTCTTTCTGTACTTTTCATCATCAAACTTAACAATGGCAGAAGCAAAACACCTTCTACCATTAATGTTCTCACTTCTTTTACTCTTCAATATTGGTATTGAAGAGGTTCAATGTCTTAAAGAGAAGAAAGTATTCTCTTTGCAGAAGCTTCAGTGGAGAAAGCTCAGTCATACCCCAACATGTCATCCACAAAAATCAAGTGAGTTTCATTTAAAAAAACCCACAATAGACATAAATGGTTATAAAAAGAAAGTTTTTTATTGGTACCCATAGCTTATTTTTTGCTTTGATTCTTCACTTTGGGTTCTGTAATCTATTTATTTATTTTCTGCTTTTGGGTCTTAATCATTATGGGTTCTGTTTTTTTTTTTTCAATCAACTTTGCCTTTTACTTTAATATTGGATTCTGTGATTCTATTAACTAGTTTATTTGATTCATGGGTGTATAATCTTTCTTCAATACTAGAAGTTTATAGTCTGTAATGAAGAACATTAGATATGAAAACCACTTGAATTAATGGAAGACATGGATTTAGAGTTTATAGAATGGAAGTAACAGGATTCATTCATCCGAAAACAGATTGTCCGAGACGCTAAAAAATATCATTCTTTAACTTCTCTGCATCTGCCTTCTACATCTTTTTATTGTACAGAAGTAATAAACATTACAAAGAATTCAACATTTCATCAAGTTCTAATTAATATAGATTGGATAGAATGGAAGAACAGGATTCATTCAGCTAAAAATGGATTTTTGAGACATTATTAAGATAGTTCATTATCTTCTCTTCATCTTTTCCTTCTAAACAAGTATAAACGTTTCCAAGAATTCAACATTTTATCAAGATCTCATTTAAATTGAGATGTAGAGAGATTTTCATTGATGTTCTTGTTTTGGATTCCTAGGGAGAGAGAAGGGTGCAATTATACTGGAAATGAAGCACCACGATTCCTGTTCCGGACAGACCAAGAACTGGGATGAGGAGGTTCAAAGCCGCTTGATATCGGACAATAGTAGGGTACAATTTCTGCAGTCAAAGATAAAGAAGCAAGTTCCTGGAAAGATTGCATACAAATCAGACACTCAAATCCCACTTTATTCTGGAGTTAAGCTTCTGACTCTTAACTACATTGTTACACTTCAATTGGGTAGGAGGAATATGACTGTAATTGTCGATACAGGAAGCGATGTTACATGGGTTCAATGTGCACCTTGCAAATTTTGTTACAGCCAACAAGACCCACTCCTAAATCCAGGCTTGTCCCGCTCATACAAATCTGTGTTATGTAATTCATCTACTTGCCAATCTCTGCAAGCTGCTACTGGGTTTTCAGGAGTTTGTGGTACAGATCAAAAGACCTGCAACTACATGGTTAGCTATGGTGATGGGTCCTACACTCGCGGCGAACTAGGCCGTGAAAGACTCTATCTTGGTAAAACTTATGTCAACGATTTCATCTTCGGATGTGGAAGGAACAATAAAGGACTATTTGGAGGAGCTTCTGGTTTAATGGGTCTAGGAAGAAGTAATCTCTCATTGATTTCTCAAACCATCAAAAAATTTGATGGTGTTTTCTCATACTGTTTGCCTTCAACGAATGCTGATTCTTCGGGTTCTCTAACATTCGGCAGGGGTTCTTCTGTATACAAGAATTTTACACCTATTTCTTACACTAACATGGTTCCAAATCCTCAGCTCTCCACCTTTTATTTTCTGAACCTTACTGGTATTAGCATTGGAGGTGTTGCTATACAGGCTCCTGGGTTTGCTAAGGGTAGAACCCTAATTGACTCTGGAACTGTGATTACGAGGCTTGTTCCATCAGTTTACAATGCTCTAAAAACAGAGTTTCTAAAACAGTTTTCTGGGTACCCACCGGCACCAAGTTACTCAATCTTGGATACTTGCTTTAACCTAACAGCGTACGAAGAAGTCAACATCCCAACATTGAAGTTGCAGTTTGAGGATGTTGTTGGAGTGAATGTGGATGTAAATGGGATGTTTTATTTTGCTAAGACTGATGCATCTCAAGTTTGTTTGGCTCTTGCAAGCCTCTCATCTGAAGATGACATTGGAATTATAGGGAATTTTCAACAGAGGAATCTAAGGGTTGTTTATGATACTAAGAAATCTAAGGTAGGATTTGCAGAAGAGACTTGCAGTTATACTTAGAAAGACAACTCAAAGAGTTATGACAGTGTAATATGGATATACATATTATTAGTAAGCAAAGTTCATTGTTTGTTTGGTAATTGGGTTCCATCATCTGATCTGTGAAGGGAGGGAAAATGTATAGCCAAATATGATGGATTTGGTGAGGTTTCAGATGTGTTCTTTATGTTACTATAACTTTGAAGCAAGGAGGAAGAGAAGGATTCAAGTGTATTTAGACTCCCTATAGGTTATTTCAGTGATCTTATTAAAAAAATTAGTGTTAAAGACAGACCATTCTAAACTATTGTTGTTATAAGGTGTTATTTATCAGAATCTTCCAAAAATAAAGTACTAAATATCTTATCTGTTGTTATATGATCTAGACATCCTGTTGTAGATGTAGTACCTGCATTGTATAAGGGACTACCTCTATGCAGCACCTAATGCAGAAGGGCATTGTTCGAAACCTTAAGGAAATTTCATTTCTTGAAGTTCGATCTCTATGTCCATATACTTTGTTCTAACTATTTTGTTCACCACACATTCTTTCTTTTGTTTTAGATTCACTCGCAAAATTTATTGGACATCAAGAAGACTAACTACTTTCTGTTTAATAAGGTTCTGATTTAGAAGTTCAAGATAAAATTCGGCATGTTTAAAGGGTAGTGAGCACCTATTTTCTAGTAGCAGGGTAGTTTGATCATATAAACTAGCATGGTTTAGATTAGGAGAGCAAAAGTATGGAGATGAAAACTTCGACATTTACTACTCATCTGATATGTTTGGATTAAAGGAAGAGTGTTTAAATCATACCAAGTTCGGCTGGCTTGTGTTTCCAAATAATAAGCAATTTTTTTTGCTTCTATAGAAGGCAATACATCTCGGAAAACTTTGAGATAAACAAATGAGAAGACAATAATCTCCTTTTACAAACATGACATTTACTTAGCTTGGTACAAAGAACATGGGATCAGACTTTACAGTAAGAGAATTTTCTTTTGTTTGATCAGTAACAAGATAAAAGTACATAATATAAAGTACAGAGGATATATGAAATAAGAAACTTGGAACAAGATACAGATACCTAGGAAACTAATTGGCTAAGCATTTGAAACGAATAGAAAAGGAATTTTTTTCACTAGATCTGATCCTGCAAGTGATTGTCAATCTTTTTGCATTAAATACAATTGTATTCTGGTCTATAACAATCAATGAATCTTCGAGAAAATTGAACTCTTGAGGAATGATCAAGAGAAAATTGGAACAATGATACACTAAGCCGCACCTGCATAATATTTGTATTTGCTCACTTGTCTGTGGATGGAAAGCGAATAGCCACATTCATCTCTCGGATAGCCACATTCATCTCTCGGCGTTCCAAACCTAACAGATTACTGAGGAAAAATGTATCAGACAAGGCAAGTATGGTTACCAGTTTGGGTTTTGTCCAAGTGGAACTCTTGAATGAGTTTTACATGAATACTGTTTTCTACAATCGCTTCTATCGGGTGCTGCCAACCAGGGAAACAAGTTCAATGTTCTCGGCTTCATGAACTTCTCCAACTTCTTTTTTCAAAATTTCAGAAGGAAGGATAGACGAGGAGGGATCACTTCTAGGCACCAAAAATAGCAGAGCTAGTGGAAATACTCTTATTATGTTGCGGATCAAGATGGCCAGCCATAGGTTATCAAACTTTATCCGGGTAACATTCAGGACATGAAGTAGGAGGCCTCCTCCCCATGATGATGTGAGTGAGCCAAAATTGTCAATTGACATCAGCAAAGCAAAGAAAGTGCCTTCTATGCCACAAGGACAAAGCTTGGAACTGATTACAAGAAGGGGCATCCGTTTTAGACGGCCAATCATTTGAGAAACACCTTCATCCATCACGACAAAGAATTTATCCGGCACACCAAGTTTCAAGTTCAACCGTAGCACCAATATCAAATCCAGCATCCCTAATACACCATAAAGCAACTGAGACCAGAAAAGTACACCACGAAATGGGTAGTCCTTAAGAACCTTTTGGTATAGTAACACCCCAAGCAGGGAACCTATTGAGCCAAATGATAATATGAACCCAACATTCTCCTGCATCAAGCACAAGGGTTATGATTGCATACAAGGATAAATTATAACTCCTAATTATCCTTAAGACTACAAACATCAAAAGCGTGAAAGGTACCTCAGATAAAGCTGGACCAGCTTTTTTGTCCGTCATCCAATAGAACATTCCTTCATGGATGTTCAAGCTTAATGCAAATGACAAGTACATATACAAACATGGCCTCCATACATCCCCACATCTTAATGTTGTAAAAGTAGCCTTACTGGCATCAAGGAATTTCTGGTATACCTGATATCAGGGATAAAGTTCAAAGATTTATATGAAGGATTGGGTATTCATTTTTTATGGGAGCCCAAAATCTGGTGAGTTATTATTACCTGTCTGTAGGCAAATTTGGGAACGTGGGATTCATTCAGCACCATTCCAACCAAAAAGACCAGTGAAAATGGGATACTCAGCACCCCAAACACCCCCTATTAGGCGAGTAGAAGGATTTTATCAGGCAAGCCTCATTCTGAACCACAGGCAATTCCTAGTAACAAATATTAGATGCTGAAAAAATTGACTAGAAGTACCTTAGGACCGATTTGGTGAACAAGAAAGCCGCTTATTGAGTACCCCAGAAGCCCTCCAATGGAAGAGCAAAACGCACATAAGCTTTGAATGTCAGCAGCGAGGGAAGGGTGATTTATACTGTTTTCAGCAGCACAGGCATCAACCGTCACATCTGCTATTGCTACACCAGCACTCGCTGCTGTTAGAGATAGCAAAGCAAACGCTACATGTAACTCTGTGTGCAGCGATATCAAGAGTGTGGAGATTGCACCAAGAAGACCTGAAACTTACAGGAAATATTGTCTGTATAAGCAACTATATGATAATTGTTCTTTTTCTTTTTCTTCTTAAAGGGGTAAATAATTTTATGAATAATAAAAATGACAGGGAAGTACAAATGATTAGTTTTCTTTTCGTTCCAACTAAATGCCAATACTTGACATGGAAGAGGAGGTTCATGATACTAATTACAAAGCATGGCTTTGGATGCAACTTATCAATTAGGACCCTGCCTTGGTGTTGCAACTTCAATCATGATTTGTGGATTATTAGAAGCTAAATTTGCTAAATTTAAAAACTTACAATCTTGAAGTCAGATGACAGCAAGATTGTCCTCAACCATCCAATGATGGATGTCCTGACTTTCACCTTATTAGATGGACCACTCCAAAAGAAAAATATATGGTCTACTGTTTTGCACTAATAGCATCTTGCCGTTATAATTTGAGGTACAAAGCATGTAATGTTTATGGTAGAGCAAAAAAGAAAAGCTGGACTTTATCTTAGTAATTTATACCAGTTCATAAGTTTCTATCAGCAATCAGTTTTGGTCTAAAAGATATATATGATAATATTTGAGATCACATTATAGAGCTATCTGTTGTTCTCCACAGAAATAATTTCTCCTAGTGTTACTTTTTATAGGCAGTAGGACTATTAGACTATAAGTGAATATGAGTCCACGCTTTGTTAAATCCACAGACCCTTGTTATATATATTGTTACTCCTCTCTCTAACAGTTCCAACTTTTAGAACAAGTGGTTTTTAACAGTTTCAAAATTAAAGTACTTGTGAGGAAAATGATTTATTGCAATTCAGTGCCACTAAATTCTGTTCTTATGTTCAGGTTAGATCTATATCACATTTTGGTTTTTGAGAAGTTATACAAAGAAGTGCAAGCCACAGGACGAGCACCCTCCATGGGGGGTTAAAATGATTTCACTTAAAGAAACCATGAGGATCGACATCCACTGTCTTCTATCAAGATCACCCTCCATGGGGGGTTCTTGGCCTATTTATGCTTTTATTGAAAATTGAAGATCTACTAGAACATTGACTATCAAAAGAAAAAGAAAAGCACAGAAGGTATATTTAAAGCCTCATCACCAACAGTAAAATCACAGGCAAATAAGATCAAAAGCTTCCACCAAACACAAATTGAGGAAGAGTACAGAACATTCCTAAATTGATGTTAATCTAAAACCTAACCTGCAAGTATTAACTTACTAGTTAGTACAGATGTTGACAGGAAAAAGGATACCGAGTGATTTTCCCACAAAAATATCCTCAAAAGATTCCTTGGAAGCCCCAAAAAGAGAGAGGTGATGTTCCTCCCAACCCAGTTGAGTGATAACTGATAACCTTACACAGCTAAATATTTGAACAATGTTCTGGATCTATCGATGGATCAGATTGAGGACCTAACTCCTAAGCACTAACTGGGAAAGATTTGCAAGCACTACTCAAAAAATAGTATCAAATTAGCAGTTTGGTGTGGACCTGAGTCTAAGCACCTTCGATTTTGAAATTAAGATAATTTAACCGTAAATGTTGAGAATAGTCCCACATGGGATATGAGAGCCTAGCAAACTTAATATATAATGATCCTGGGTCACACCACTCATTGCCAATTAGCTTTGAGTTGGAAGCCCACAAACTTAATATGGTATCAGAGCGCAGGCCCACACGTGATAGGCCCAACGGTCACACGTACTCCCCGCCACCCAAAAAGATTTCCACGTGCTAGGCGCCATTGGTTTTGAGTTGTAAGCCCACAAACTTAATATGGTATCAGAGCGTTAGGCTCAAAAGAACCTCACATGAGGGGGCATGTTGAGAATAGTCCCACATGGGATATGAGAGCCTAGCAAACTTAATATATAATGATACTGGGTCACACCACTCATTGCCAATTAGTTTTGAGTTGGATGCCCACAAACTTACCCATTGCCAATTAGTTTTGAGTTGGATGCCCACAAACTTAATAGTAAATGTCTTTTTGTAATGTTACTAATGGACTTATCTGAAATGGACCGATATAGAAAAATAACACATTTGTCCAAGTTATAAACAAGTTAACTGGTTGTCACGCAGGTGGTAGAAGTGGAAGAGTGTTGAGGCTGGCTAGAGTTTGAAGCTCCAAGGAATAATAACAAATAACAGACGATAGCCCTTGAATAGGAAGAAAATGGATGCTAATACTTTTTAACCAAAAATAATTCCAGCTATTCGGGGTCAACAATACAACTGCACTTTCACCATTCAACTCTCTTTAGATTCTAGAATTATATCTTAAGGCATGTGTTGTCATATCATTTCTTAGTATCTCAATCTACTCTATTTCCAGCTTTTGACTTTTAAGACCCTCAATTCGCATAAAAGCACTTGCAATGGTGTTGTCTCCAGACTTCCTTTTATGCCCAAACCCTCTCAACAGATTTTCCTTTATTTTATCTCCTATAATGCTGTTTCCAATCTCACCCTTGTGCACTTTGGTTTATCTTTCCAGTAATATATCTCAACATCCTCATATAGTCTTATCTGCTAACTTGGTTCTACTAATATGTTGTTTCTTCATTCCAAATATTCAGCTCCATAAACTATAGATGTGCATATCGTTGTCTTGCAAAGTTTAACCTTCTGTTTGATTAGTATCTGTTAGTTACATAATAATCCAGAAGGTTGCAGCCACCTAACGCTACTTCTATGAGTAGCATCCTCACAAACCTCTCCCTCTTAGGTCTGTGTTATCCACAGCAACAGACTTTGCCAGTTAAACTAACTGACACTTGCTTTTATTTGATACAATTGAATCATTTATTAGCAATGACTTAAATGCATATTTCAAGAAAGAAAGTGTTCATATCCCATGATTTCGCTTTTGAAAAGTAAACTCACTTATTTAAAATAGTAATCAACTATTGACCCGAAATAATAGTAATCAAAATGAAACATGGAACAAATCAAAGGCATTTCTAACAGTTATCAACATTTATAGGTTCAATAGATAGAAAGCCCAGGCCGAAAAATTAATAGTCAAAAAGCAAATCCATTCTGAGATTGATATAGAAAATGCAAGACAACAAAACCAGGAATTTAACAAGTGAATTAAAAGTGCTCCAACTAGTTCAAATGACACCTCTTTGAAGGAAATGCATCGGCTATAATCCTACTAAGTCAGATTATACACAGCGAGGACTAATATATCTTATTACACCACTAAATAACAGAAAAAGCAGATCCAAGATTTATGTAGAAGTGTAGTTCAATGATCTGAAATAAAATTGGCATCTTGGCCAGGCAATCCACAAAATTATTGAAAGTGTAACTAAAAACATAAAGGAACCAATAGTTTTCAAAAGTATTCAGTAATATCATAATCTGAATTCAACAACTTCATAGAAGCATATATCAAAATTTGGGTCATGTATAATTTACCAGCCAAAATAAAATACGGGCGTCGTCGATATCCAGCAATGGGAACAACATCAGTGAGAAGACCCCAAAGAGGCTTGACAATCCATGGAATAGAAGTTACTCCAGAATAGATTTGTGCTTCAGATGGTTGCACTTTCTGAATATCTTTCCAGTAATAATCCGTACTAACACGAAACAAACTTCCACCCAAACCTTGACTGATTCCATATATAACAACAACCCCAAAAATAAAACGCCAATGCATTTCCTCAGCAAGCATTCTGAACCAATCCAGAGGTTCCAAGATGAATTCCCATAACCTCTTTTTGGTTTTTTTCTCCTCCTGATGAGCCTTTCCATCAAGTGAAAGGCTCTCTTTCTCCTCCATTAGACAAAATTTTGAGAAATCAACAGCTACCCAGGTTACAAATCAGTGTTTTGCAAAGTGGGTAGTCTCTGGTAAAAATTCCTCAACAGAATCAAAATTTCCCAACTACATGATTGAGACACCAGTATTTCCTCAAATGGGTATCTCAATGTTGATCCAAATACCTCATAAAACCAGAACTTATCAACTACCCATTTCAAATATCAGCATTTCCTGAGATGGGTATCAAAAAATTTGATTGGAATTCCTTGACAACAATTGAAATTTACAAACTGGGATTTTCTGTTTCTGCTTTGAAACTCAAAAAAAAAAAAAATCAACTAGAGAATAAACTTTGAAAACATAAAGAAACCCAGATGTGGGTATTGAAGATTCAAATTCTTCAAATCTGAGGCAAAAAACACAATGTGACAGCGAAATAAAAAACATGGAGACTCCAGAAGGATGGTGGGTCTGAGTTGACCAACCAAAACTCAAATCAGATCTGCTTGTTTCAACTAGGAAACAAGGACCCACATTAACAACCTCACTAACACGTGGGAAAATCCTATTGGCTACTTGCATGCTGGGTAGGCTTCTGTCAGGACATACAAGTTACGGTAGTGCTAGGGCTACCGAAATCCCTACCGAATTTGCTACAGCAGGCACATTTCACGGTGAGATTCATAACACTTTAGGATGGGATGCGAAATACGAGGAGATGCAAATCACTTTGACCGTTGGATGCTTGAGTGGCAGCAAATTCTGTAGGAATTTGCTGTAACTCAAGCATTACCGTACAAGTTAGGGCTGACTCTTAGTTCGGAGAATTGTCCCTATGAAAGTCACCAATGCAAAACGAGATTCTCTTTTCTGAGCAATGTTTGCCGTTTGCGAGAGTTGTGACTCGTATATCGAGGAAGTTTGACGAGTTGTGACTTTTTGGCTGTGTCGACCCGGTGATTAATGTTTGGTGTCCGACACGTTGAGTGTCGAACTCATACGACAACTACCGAAAGGCCCACCTGACCTGGAGACACGTATACGTGATCATCAGGTTTAAAATCGCTGTCCTTGAACAATGCTCTTTACACTTCTGCCCTATTTTCACGTTTTTGTTGAAGTTATCTAAGGTTATAACTGTCCTTTACCGTAAATTTGACATTAATTTGGATGGTTTAAAATCTATATTATTAACTAAATTAATTGTATTTTTTAAGATTTTTTACATTTGTTGTCCTTGAATAAAATTAATTTTATAAAAAATTTGTGTGGATCTTTTAAGGGCATAATCGTCATCCTTTGGCCTTACAAAAACCTACCACGATTTTCTCACTTTTCCCATTTTCTCCATAATTTTATCCTTCTCTCCAAATTTTCCACCTATCTCAAGCTCTCTCTCTTATATTCTTCGCGATTTTCGATGTACTTGTTTACTACTTTAATATTTTTCCTTACACTTAACTCCTCTTCAAATTCATCCAAAGGATAAAATTGTGAGGGCCGTCAAAGATGTAACAATTTACAGAATTATAATTCAAGAAACAACATCCTCACCAAACAAAACTCTAAACAAATCTTCTTTCTTTTGGATCTATTATATTCTATTCTTCCTTTTAACTCTTCTAAAAATATTTGATTGTTATATTATTTTTTATGTATTTAATAACATTTCAATTGATGATTTTTTTTTTACAAGATCAGTGAAATCTACAATCTCGAACGGTAAAATCATGGTTAATACTTCATACACAAAGGTAAATATATATTTTTTTAACACAACTCTTCTATTTTGAAGCAAGTTGAAGTTTCTTCTTCTTAATTGTTCTTTTTCACTTTCGGGAGAATAGATCACATTTTTCATCAATCCAATAAGAGATGGAGCCGAAAGAAAAAAGCGAAGTGACAGTTCGAAATTTACATACATAAAAATAAATGTGGCGCAAGGAACATGCTGTTAAATTTCAGATTCGAAGAAATTTGATTTATCAGATATAGAGAAATCGTACAAATAAAATAAAGAACAATAAGACAAGATTTAATGTGGTTCGGTCTTGTCATCGACTTACATCCACGATACAAACTCAGAGACTACATCTTTATTAATCTCCACAAATATATCTCATGATCGATATTGATCGATTACATGACTCGATCCCTAAAACACAAACGCTCTTATTTATAGAGTGTAGAGACTTGTACCCTAAGACTCCTATACAATTAGAAAATTACAAATATTAAGAAACTTAGATTAATAGTATCCTTGGAGATCCTTGTATATCACTGGAGATCTTAGATACTGAATATGTGAGATCTTGGATGGAGATCTTAGATACCACCCCCTCTCTAGTTGGAGCACGGAAGAACTGAAGTGGGCAATTTGAACCTACAACAAACAATTCTCTACTTTGTTCTATGGGAAAACTCCTTGTTGATGCACGTAATCAAAACTCTGCTGCCTTTGTTAAAGGTTTTTTTTTGTTCATAACTATAACACGAAGAGACTATCTTCTTCTTCGTCCTCTTTGACCATCTTCTATATGCACGGCATAAGGAACATGTGCAACGCATCCTCTCTTTAAGATAAAAGTATCATCTCTTTAAGATAGGGGTGCCCTCCTTGTTTTTTTAAGTTAAAAGCATCCTCTATTTTAGATAGAATAATATTAGGTAAGAGAGAAAAAGTTAGACACCGACGCCACCATCAGTTTTGATACAGAACACCAACGAACTTTTTGTCCTTCGTTCAGCATCACAAATCCAAGAATTGGATCTTTTACATAATTGGCAACATTTCAAAGTAGTTTTCATGAATGATGATCCTATTTCAAGACAAATCTCATTAATCAAAGAGATTTCATAAAAAAACTAGTTTTGTGAGGGCGTGAGGGGATTCGGTCCTCAAATCTCATAAAGGATGTTGAATAACATTGTGGGGATAAATGTTTTTTTAAAAAAATATTTTTTATGCCTAAGATATCTCCAAACAAAATTAGAAATAATCCTAGTGTGTTTTCAAATTGGGGTAATGCTACGTAAACACTGGATCGGGTGTTTTTATTTTAAACACTGGTGTGTGGGGCCCACATGAATACACTTCAAGAGCTGAAATTTTGTGAGGTTGTTGTCCTCACCATGGGCAACATCCTCACAAAAAAATCAGCCCATTTTAAAATTTCTAACCCCATCAAAATCCAAACTTTTTTCCTCACCGTTCATTTCTCACCGTTAATTTTCAATCAACTTCAGAATAACTTTTGATAGGGTTAGAAATTTTAGAATGGGCTGATTTTTTGTGAGGATGTTACACATGGTGAGGAGAACAACCTCACAAAATTTTAGCTCTTGAAGTGTATCTATGTGGGCTCCATATGCCGGTGTTTAAAATAAAAACACCCGATCGAGTGTTTACGTAGCATTACCCTTCAAATTGATGGAATGCCTTTAAGTGTAGGCTACAATTGATGAAAAAAAAAAAGAGATGGCTAATATAAACCTTCTAATTTAGTTATGCCCTAGGTTTAACTTTACCATCTCAATAGGGATACTTGCTATTTTTAGTATATTATTTTCTTAAATAAAAATCATTTAAAAATATAAATATAAATAATTAGTTAAAATGTTACCCGCTTAACAAAAACACAGTTATTGACGTAAACAAGGGTTGAGCCATAACTTCTTTTTTTTAATTTTCTTTTTAAGTGGAGCATTCGAAGAAAAAAAAATTGTGTGCTACTAGGTTTAACTCATGCATTCGGCACAACAAGATGAACGACTAAAATTTATCTTTCAGGTTATCTTAGACCGCTCTGTTTTTATATAGAGATGATTAGTGGTTGAAAATAAATCTAACTCGTGAGGCCATCCACAACGGTCCAAGGGTAAAAGTCAAATTTGGCTTACCAAATTTACCTTACATTTCAAGGTAACACAGTGGAAGAAAGTTAAGTTTGCAAAAAAAAAACTAATAAAAAACTATTTTAAGGACACAAGCGTCATTTTTTAAAAAAAAGTTTCGAAATTCCAACGGTATCCCTAGGGGTCATCTAATACCGTCTGAAATTTCATAATTTTTTTTTAAAATGACACTTGGGTCCGAAAAATTATTTTTATATATATTTTTTAAATGATCAGACGCCCTCCCCCCAAGCCGCCCCACGTCAGACGCCCTCCCTCCAAGCAGACCCACGTCAGACGCACTCCCCCTGTTGGGGTTATGCCCTAAAAACAACAAGTTTGACATCTATAGTTACATGATTTATCATTAATTTAATTTATCATATTTAACATGCATGGTGAGATTAATAATTTCGATGAATTATTCATATACAAGTGTTGTATATGAGGAGAGATATGATTCATCAGTTAATGCTTTGTTCATGGTCTAAATAAACANNAACAATTTATGCAAATTTAGCTAGAATTTTGCACTACTGTGGATGCCCTAATGAAGGGCACTACAGTAATTAAATTTGGATTATAGATGGGGCAACCCTAAAAATTCATAAATATATTGGACTTCTTGCAATAATTTTGGATGGAACACGTACCTCACCAACTGCATAAGGAGATCTGTCCTGCAACTTATAAAAAACTCGCATGTAAAATTAGCAAGAAACATTTGCATTTTTATGTAATGTGACTGTTCTCCAACTCAACAAAATAATCAAATGAATTAGGTGAGGATACTAATAAATTATTCAGAGAACGACTAAAACACCCAAAATTTAGAAATACATGTCCAAAAACTCCATAAACTTTTCAAAATAGCTAAAACCCCCAAAATTCTCAAAATTAGATGTATAGACGTATTTGCCCTTATTAGATTAGGAAGAAACTAATTTTGACCAACTCCTAAATTTGGTAATAGGATATATTGAAGCATTTAATTTAGATAAAATATTAAATCTTTCCTAAAAATATTCTTTCAATTAGATCATACTTAAATTAACCTAAGTTTTCTCCCTAATTAAGATTTTTAAATTCTGCCTATTATAGTCATAACCTTTGTTTACAACACTTTTATGAAGTCATTTGCTTAATTTTATGGCTCATTTTTTGCCAATATAAAATTTCAGAATTAATTAACAAAAAATATAGTTAGTACAAAATGACTTAAACGTGCAAAATATTTTTAGCATATGCACAAAAATGAAACAAACGAGTCTAAACAATTTTTGCACAACTAAAAATAAAACAATGGAATTTTTATTCCCGTAATATAAAATACAAAAATTATAATGCATAAGTAAAAATTAATTTATCAATAAAATTTTTTAAAAATTAAAGAAACATAAAGTCAATGCAAAACGATTGACACGTACAAAAATTTTATAATGTTCAAGCGAAGTGTAAACAATAAAGCTTCGATTTAAAGATGAAAGTAGTTAAAGCGCATCTAACTTTAAAAGTTCTGATTATTTCATGTTCAAATGGGCAAAACTTATTTTTGCACAACAAAAAAAAATCAAACAACGAATTTTTAAGTCAATCAATACAAATTGCAAAACTTGTATTGCATAAAAAAATTTTAATTTGATGTAGAAAAAATATATTTTGCAGAAGAAAAAAAACTCAAACATAATATGATTCGTAACTAAAAAAATGAGAGAATGGTCTTTTTTATTCATAATGCACTAGTAGAAATATTATTTTATTAATAAAAAAAAGTGAAATCAAAATATTTTTCTCTTTTGTCTTTTAGGTTAGAAAATAACAATAAATATAATAGTTTATAAAAGAAAAAATCTTTAAAATATTAAGGAGATAAAAATAATTTTAAACAAAATAGGAAACTAATTAATTCAAAATTGTCAATTAAGCACCAATTAAAGAATAGAATCTGATTAAGATATTATTCTCTAATTAAAAAAGGCTAAACATGGAATTAAAAAAAAAGAATTATTGACTAGTGGGGTAAACAGAAATTTTATCCCTTAAAAAGTATAAAATAGTAAAAAAAAAAGAGGAGATATTGGCTATTATGAAATGTTTGTGGGTTTTTTGGTATTTGGTAGTCAAAATTGGGGTTTTTTTAGCAAAATTATTAGATAAGAATCTCCCCAAATTACTATTATAACATGATTAACATGAAATGATACTAATAATAAATTATTAGATAGGAATCTTACCAAATTATTATTATAAAGTAGATGATTAAAATGATATTTTCTTAGCTTAGATTTCTGTGTAAAATAAAAGTAAAAATATTCTTCCTCACAAACTAACAAAGGAAAAAAAAAAACAAGAAAATGCCTTTGATAGGAGAAAAATGTCTTTTTGAAAATCTAGAATATTTATTTTATTTTTTGATCAGATAACCTGTCACATTTTCTTTAAATGAATATATATTAGTCTCTTTTTTTGGTAGAATATATATAGGGTTAATTTAATTTACCCCCTCAGAATAATTGGCCAATCGGACTTACCCCCCTCAAAGATCAGATATTGAACTTACCCCCTCAAACTAACGGTTTCCGTGATTCTGCCGTTAGAAGGCACACGTGCGTCTCACACGCTCCATTTTTTAGGGGGGTAAGTCTGATTAGCCAATTATTCTGGGGGGGTAAACTAAATTATCCCAAAAAAAAATGGTGCAGAGTAGAAATTAACCCTGAGAGAGATACCAAAATGGAGAGATGGGTGATGTTGGGGAGGAATCACCATTGTTTGTCGAACTTGGGCTTTTAGTGATGGAAATAGTTCAAATTCTCTTCAAATCTCACCTGGTGTCTTTGATGAGAGGGTCTTTCAAGTTCGTCCTTGTAAATTAGAATAATTGGTTAATATTTTTATCTTTTTTATATGGTCAATTATAGTGAAGTTCTCTTAAATTTTATATGGTCAATATCAAATCCCTAAACACCAACACCCATCTCTCCATTTTAGTGTCTCTCTCAGGGTTAATTTCTACTCTACACTATTTTTTTAGGATAATTTAATTTACCCCCCCAGAATAATTGGCTAATCGGACTTACCCCCTAAAAAATGGAGCGTGCGAGACGCACATGTGCCTTCTAACGGCAGAATCACGGAAACCGTTAGTTTGAGGGGGTAAGTTCAATATCTGATCTTTGAGGGGGGTAAGTCCGATTGGCCAATTATTCTGGGGGGTAAACTAAATTAACCCATATATATATTAGTTGTAAGTACTTTCTTTGGACATATTTTTCTTTCATATGCTTATTCAATACGTTACCAATTTCTATTTTTATGTTGGATGTGTACTGCAGGAGAAATCTCTAATGTTGATGATACTATTTCACATATAGAATGTGATGTAAAAAAAATGTCACATAATCTCTTTCTTTTTTTATGTGAACATTTAAAATTTAAAAAAAAATTTAATCAATAAGAGAATTAAAATTTAGGAAATAAGCTTAAAGAAAAACGCATGTGTTTTTGCATGTACGAGCTCATAACATTGGTTTATACTAAAGAAGCAGATGCATGCATCAGCATCAGGACACCTCACTTGTTTTTTTTACTAATAGGAATGATTTTTGGACCGACCGTCTTATAAAATTTATGCCAGACGCCCATGTGATAGGGTGGGACCCATCACTTTTTTTCTTCCAAAAGTATTTTAAAGGAGTTTTTAACTTATGTGGCAATAGGACCTACCATACCACATAAGCGTCGGACATTTCTTTTGTAAAAAGATCGGTCCAAAAAGTACTACGGAATACTTAAACACTCCACTTAGAGCACCCACATCCCACAGTGGTAGAATTTAAATTTTTTAGAAACCAAGTACAATGGAGAATAGCAAATTACAAATTTACTTTATGTATGAGAGATGGAGGTAGAGGTGTTAAATGTGCCGTGCCGGCACGACTAAGGTAACCGTGTCGTGCCATGCCAAGCCACACGACCCACTAGCACGAGCACAGCACGACACGCCAATGGCACAAGCACGGCACGGGCACGGCACGAGCACGGTACGACACACCAATGACACGAGCACGGCATGGGCACGGCACGAGCACGGTACGGCAAACTGGCACAACACGGCACGCTTACACGGCACGGCACGCCAATGGCACGAGCACGACACGTTAAATGACACGATTAGGCACGGCAAATGGCATAATTAGGCACGATTATAGCCGTTAGATGTGCCAACGGTCGACACGTTTGTAGCCGTTAAGCGTGCCAACGGGCGGCACGACACGACACGATTAGGCACAATTATCAGTAAAACGGCTATTTTTTATTTTTTTTACCAAAATGCCCCTATTAACAGCCAAAAAACGGCTACTTCTAAGGGCATTATGGTCATGTGCACCCTCCCCCTCCACCCCTATTTTTCTATAAATACCAACCTCATATACCTCATTTTTCTCACAAAACTTCAATTATTTCTCTCAATCTCTCATAAAATTATCTCTTTCTCACCATATCATTCATTCTCTTACTCAATCAAGAATCAAGAATCAAGAATTCAAAATCAAGAATCAAGAATCAAGAATCAAGAATCAAGAATTCAAGATCTCAAGTCTCATCCTCTCAATTCTCAAATCAATTTTAGTTCATTTTTTGAGCTATTTATATTTTTATTTAATTTTTTTTATATATATCATTATGGATCATCTCCACAATTCTCCTCCACATGTTGATGAAGATGATAATTTTACTCCCCCCCAAGAACAAGTAGATCCTACTACTCCCTCTAGTGCTACTAGTAAAAAAAGAACAAGGGTTAGAACATCAAATGTTTAGAATCATTTTACAATTAAAGAGATAGAGCATCTCGGACAAATGAGACAAATAGCTGTATGCAATCTTTATCCTGCAAATTATGAACCGCATTCAAAAGGCGGTACAGGTACCTTAAGGAGGCACCTTGAGACTTGTCTTCCTAAACACCAAAACCCCAATGACCCAAAACAAACTCAAATTAGTATAGGAACTAGTGGGATGGGAACTTTTACATACAACCAACGTAAAATGAGAGATGGGTTAGCATTGTATGTAGCTGGAGCAGAACAACCATTTACTTTTGCCGAAGACCTTAAACTTGAACATTTTTTGAAAAATTATGTTCAGCCTTCTTTTCAAAAAGTTAGTAAAGGCACATGTAGATCTGATCTTTTAGAAATTTGTAATAATAAGAAATTAAAGTTAATTTCTAAATTTTCTTCTCATGTTGGTGCAATTTCTTTTACTTCCGATATGTGGACCGGTTGTAATAAATATGGTTTTCTTTATCTTACTGCTCATTATATTGATGCTAGCTCTTGGACTTTAATTAAAAAAATTATTGCCTTTCGTTTGTTTGAATATCCCCATAGTGGTCAACATATTTATCAATGCATTTTAAGTATACTCAATGAATATAACATTGTCTCTAAATGTTAGTATTAGTTTTGATAATGCTAGTGCTAATATGAGTGCAATTGAATTATTTTAACGTAATTTCCGTCCTCCTTACCAAGGATAATTATTTCACATTAAATGTTGTTGTCACATTATTATTAATTTGATTGTGCAAGAGGGAATTAAAGAAATTAATGATGACCCATACCTTAATTTTGTTGAGAAAATTAAGGATGCCATACTTTTTATTGTTTGTTCACCTTCTAGATTACAAAATTTTAAAAAATTATGTACTCTTAATGGTTTGACACCTAGAACATTTAAAACCGACATGCCTACACGTTGGAACTCAACCTATCTTATGTTAAAACAATGCAAAGGTTATGAAAATATAATTGTAGATTTTAATAATCAATATGGCAATACTATTGTAACTCATAATGATTTTACACGTGCTACTAGTTTAGCAACTTTTTTAGAGACTTTTTACAAGTCTACAAAAGCTTTATCCGGTGTTTATTATCCTACTACTTGTATTGCACTTAATCATTTGTATAATATTTCGGTAGCTTTTATGAATTGTAGAACAGATCCAATTTATGATTCAGTTTTAAATAAATGGAAGATAAATATAGGAAATATTGGGAAGAAATTCCTCCTGTTTTTTATTTAGCCTCATGTATGGACCCTAATAAAAAAATAAATGGTACCATGTTATTAATTGACGGTATTACTTCAAATTTATTTATTAATAATCCAATTACAGATTCTATTATTTTTTATATGTTAAATAAGTTATATAAACATTATTCTGCAAATTATAGTGTTAGTGCACAACAAACATCTGTAGTGCACACCCAACCCTAATATCAAGATGCAACAGAATTATTACTTGCTAGAAGAAAAGGTAAACAAAGTGCAAGTTCTGCAAATGCATGTGAACTTGATGCATATTTAAACACTGTATTTCAAATAGATAGTGGAGTTGATATTTTGTCATGGTGGAAATCAAATGGCACTAAGAATTTT
>MVGT01003153.1:54125-68290 GCA_002174775.1 Macleaya cordata
CGTGCCTCGTGCCGTGCCGGCACGGTACGCCCACTTAACATCTCTAGATGGAGGCTGGCTAAATTTAATAGAGAGATGATGAAATTTGCAAATATACATGGGGCAGGCCTGGGGCCCAAACCGCCCGACACTTATTTGATTGTGAATTTCAATCTCATTAAACATGATCTATGTGATGAGTAGAACATCGTCACTTCCTTAAATAAATGTATTGTGTGCTTTACTAAAATCGTTACTACGTATTGACTTTAGAAACGTATATGACATTTCAATTGTATTAAAACAATAGCAAGTGACGATCATCTAGATTGATAAGTTTGTTGTTGTTAATAGCATAGATTTGAGTTCAAATCTCCCCTAATTACATCGAATAAATCTAAAAACTGGTGAAGGATTGTGCATAATCAAAGAGCATGCTTAGGCACCATGAACAACCCTTCTTGATACAATTGAAATGTCAAATATATTTTTCAAAGTTATAAAAATATTTTATTCTTATTTAATTAGTTTTAGTAAAATAATAAATATAGAGATAAAAAGAATAGTTTAAGGACAACGATTTTGGACATTATCTTTATCCCCAAATCCCTTGTGTTGGAAACTTGGCTTTGACCGAGTTGTATTTTAAATTAAGTGGGATCCACTAATTTATGTGTGGATCCATATGAGTTTACTCGTCAAAATGGTTTCTGGGTGAATGAGAAAAAAAACTAATTAATCTCGAAGAGTCCCATGTGAATGAAAGTAGTATGTTGGTATCTGTTCATACTTGAATAGGTGTCTTTTAGGTTCTTACACATTTTTAGATAGTATTGTGTCTCTTCTTACGAGTCCTGTAATCATCTATAAATAGGTTTTTTGTTCCAGTCTTTATCATCAAATAAAGTTTTTAGTATGTATGCCTGTGTTCAAGAGAGAATAAATAAGTGTGATTCGTGTGATTCCTTTGTTGAAGTGCTTTACAGAAAGATTTTGATCGTTGTACCTGGGAGACTAATCGCCAATCGATACCGTAAGCACCAGTAGCGGGGCAAATATTGTCTTAAGGATATTGAATTTAATTCAAGCCTCGATCTTCTCTGTCTTTTTATTTTTATTTTTTTTTAACGTTTGAGGTTTTGTAGATTTTTTCTTCGTAAGTTAGAGATTTTGATACAGTGGGAAAAAAAATCTTAAGACAATATTAAACTCATTTCTCACTGTTATCTATCTTTTAGATTTATTCTATCCTTACAAAAACCTTTTTTTCCTTCTCGTTCTGGTATTCTATTTAATTGAAATTGAATACGGTTTTGTAATTCTATCTTTGGAATACCTATTAAGTAACGTATACTTAGAAGTAACGTATTAAGTACTTATTTTAACGTGTATTATTAAGTGATACTTATAAGTACTACTTATACTAACGTATATTCTGATCTACTTATTAAGCATTGTATTCTATTTAAATTGAGATAAGATACTTATAAGTACTACTTAAGTAATAAGGATACTGATGTGTGATACTTATTCTGATTAATAGTATAGTGTACTTATTAAGTACTTAATTAGATTTATTATTACAATACTTATTTAGTTATACTTAATTAGTTAATTTTAAATAGTTAACTAATTAGGATACTAACGTGTCTTATTAAGGGATATGACTAATTAAGTATAATATTTTAACATATCTTAAGTACTTAATTAGTAACAGTATTACGAAATAAGTAACGTGTACTTTTTTAAAGTAATTTAAATAACGAGTAACAAAAGTTTAATTAAGTAATAGTAATACTAAAGGGTATTAATTAGTAAAACTCTTATTACTTAAGCAACGTGTACAAAATTCTGTTTTGGACTACTTAATTAATTTTTATTTAAGTAACATGTACAATTGGTAAGTTGTATACTAGTTCGATTTTCCTATTTTGTTGTACAACAACTATGGGATCCGCTATGCAAACTTCTGTTCCTCCTACCAATGTTGGTCCGGGGAAAATCGAAAAATTCAACGGCTTTGAATTCAAGAGATGGCAACAAAAAATGCTATTTTATCTGATAACTCTTAATTTAGCAAGGTTTTTATATGAAGACTACCTAAAACTCAGCGAAGATGAATCTGATAGGCAATCTGTTGCAGCAGTTGAAGCATTAAAACATGTTGATTTTCTCTGCAAAAACTATATCCTTAATGGCCTAGAAAATTCTCTTTATAACGTCTACAGTCCTATGAAATCAGCAAGAGAACTTTGGGATGTTAGGGAAAATAGGGTCTAGATTAAAATTATGCAGCGGAAATGAATAACTATTTTCCCTTTATAGGATCACATGAGGATGCATGAATTAAAACAATAACTTTAAGATCAGATACATACCATTTAAATACTCGCATGTAATCCTAGATCTTCCTCCCAAGTTCCGGATCAGTCGTCGAAAACTCAAAAAGATACAACATCTGTATTTTATCCGTAAGTCTCTACTGGCTGAACCTATTCCCCTATATGATATATGCTTTTGAAAGGAAATTTAATTTCCTACAACTTTGCGTGAAATAACAAATCTCCAATTCTGCTCTGAAATACCTCGAAAATCGATTTTAAGTTTAGACGGGAATGTACTGCGAACTTATTTTAATAATCTAATAAATATTTTATAGGGTCACTGCGCAGTCTAGAATAATTAATACTCCTGATTAGGCTCACAAGGGAATATCATTTCGGTGTAGATTCTTTATTGACACGAAGTAATCCCACTAAGTGACTTCGACTATCCAACCTACCCAGAATATTAGATCACGTTTGCGTTGTCTGACCATACTGTTTGGTATATCAAAGTAAGTAGAAACTGACCTATAGAGTATACTCTGCTCTCAGGATTTAGGACGTTTGCAATCAACAAGTTTTTCAGAATCTTTTTATATGCTGACAATAACATAAAAAGTATTCTGTCTGACATGTTTAGTATATTTTAAATATACCAACACACTGACTTAGTGCCGCCACTCCGGTAATGGAAATACATCACTCTATAATATAGAAGTCTAGTGTGTTATAGTCTTATCAGATGAATTGTTAAGATTCATCACTGACTATGAACAATACAAGTATATGAGGAACCAGTAAATTACATCTCTCCATATATGAACACTTCATGTAAATAATTTACTTACAACATCATCTTGTGAACAACACTTAATCCATCATATAGATAAAGTAATAATATAATATCATGCTCATTAATAAATATAATTTATCAATGTTATCGATTTAAATTATTTTAGGGTATAAACTCTAACAGTCTTTCACTTGCACTAAAAGAATTTAATATTACAGTTGCTACTTATCTGATAAGAATAAGATTTGTATGTGACACTTGTTTCATCAGTATGAAACCCGCATCTGTGAGTAATCTCATCAGCATGAGAATCAAAACTACCAAGCAGAGCTTCAATGTAGAGGTTCTGCTAAGTTTCTCCCAAATTCAACCTTGGTTAACCATCTCGCCTAAACAAATTCTTTGGCATCAGTGGTAGACACTCTCCCACTCGATGATATCCATCAAGATATCCAGAAATAGAATTTGAATCTGACACAAGGTTAGAATTAATGCAACCAATTATAATAATAACATGTAGACTATTTTGTAACTCTGAGTCTAACTGAGATTATCTAACTCATGCTTTACAGCTTTCTAAATGTCAGTACCAAAACTCGACAAATGTTAGCTAACTAAGCCCGCCTGTAAGACAAATATCTAATTTTTGTCCCTTGCACTTTATGTGAGAAGCTTCCTATTACAAAAGCATAGGGAACTGCTAAGATTCCAAAAGAGTAATACCACAAAAATATTTTCTATGGAACCGTGCATTCCAAACAAAATCGATATATTGTTGAGCCTTACAGTTTTGAGATAGACTAATACTCTAGTTAGCTGATCTAGCAAGACTTGATCACTAGAATGAAAGAATTTCTCAAAAAGTCTTTTTACATTAACGTCTATTAGATAACCAAATCTTAATAACATTGTCATTACTATATAGCTCTAGAAACATTATTACTAACTATCCACATATTATACATAGTCCATCCATATTTAATTAGAATCAACTAACTTGATTTTTTCTAATTAAATCAGATGCATCAACTTCAAGATATCTACTTCCGTAATAAATGTACAAAGTACATGGCCTACTATAATGATTTTTATCTGACTTAATTGCAAATGCCAATGTCAATATGCCTCTTGGGAGGATAATATCAACATTATTTGTGATATAAGAATATTCTGTTGAATTAATCAAGACTGCCAACATCATGGTCGCAGCAAGTCTCTTTAACGGTCAATTAGAATTTCTTGTTCCTTATAAACACTTTATCCAATGGTTTTAATATTAAATGAAAGTTTTACAAGATCCCAGACTCGATTAGAATCCAAAGATTCCTCTCTTATCATAACAGTTAACCATTGTCTCGAAGTAAATTAACATTTTTGTAGTTAGATGGATTGAATTCTCATCCTCAAAGAATAAGCATCAATTGGATTCTAGTAAAACCCTCCCACTACGATAAATTCCTATGTATTCTAGAGATAAATAAATTAATTTTTATGTCTCAGCTTATACCCTGGTGTCAACTTATGCAGTAGTCTTAAGAGTGTAACATTTTTCTGTAAATACAAACTCCTTTTGCACACCTATAAATAGATACGCTTCTGTTCTTGACTCTGATTTGTCATCCATTTTAAGACAGAATAAATTGTTCATATGGCCTTGAGCCAAAATTATAATTTTCTTGTCGGAGAAACTGACGATTCATAAGTTAAAAATGGAAGGCTATTAACTGTTACCCAAAGTATACATAAGAAGAAAGTAATGAATTATAATCCACCATGGATTTCATCATATCCAGTATAGATTCTGTTTTTTCACTTATTACACCATCCTACTGTAAGAATCCAAGTGTAATAAATTGGTTCTCAACTTAGTACGTACCATATAAGTCAAAAGAGTGTTTTTCATTACGATCATATCGAATGACAAAACTTACTACTTAACTTTTATAGTTCAACATACAACCATGAGTGTCAAAACAAGTCAATCACTAAAACCTTCTACCTTTCTTTTTAAAAGAATTCTTAATCACTAAACTCTGAATCGTATTCAGATTAAAGTGAATAATCTGTAGATTTTAGTGATGACTTGAAATAACTGAAGAAACAATCTATTTAACGAATTCCAAGAAAAATAATTCATCTAAGTGTAATGAGAAAAGCAGGGATTATAACAATATCAAACTATGAATGTCATCTAATGCATTCTTAATAAAACTCAATGAGAACAGATATATTGTATACCCATTCTTGTAAAGATATAATACAGTCAATCATGTTTTCATATTTTGTTCCGTACACGATGATAATCCTTGAGACTCTTAATTGTTGAGTATTCTATTTTACCGTATTTAGAAACATTTTCTATTTGGCACCGTATTATTTTTCCTATACTTACCATCTCAATAGAATCAACCTTAGGAATTACTGGGTACTTCTTCTTTGGTTTCATGTCATAAAGATATACACAACAATGATTATCAAATTTTATGATTACTAGAATACAACTTGAATGTTTTCTACTTTTTCATGAAAAGTGTGTAGAGGAATCTACTCAGAAAATATATCTAGTTAGGTTCTAAGGAACTACAATGTCCTAGTATATCAGGTATATGCTGACTAATTGATGTTCCTACACATTATAGTGTTCATATAACTTTTATCGTTATCTGTCAAACAGAGCGATTCTGATTCTCAATCTTTCTTATAATGTCACTAGTAAATGTAAAGTACAAATGTTAGTGTTATAACACTTAGACATCAAATTTTCATCTACCTATGACATTTTTTCAATCAATTTCTAGTGATAATAGGATTCAGTAAATCCTTGATAGACAGCCTAAAGTATATGAAGTACTTTACTGCATTTAATGACAGTTATCTAATTCGCATCTAGTCCACGTGATTTATAGCAAATTTATTGGTTTACATTTAGAATATGTATCAAGTGAGAACTATTCAACTACTAAGCATGAAATACCTAGTCCACATGATATATGTTAAATTTATTAGTGAGATAATATGAATTTGAAAAACTTTAATTTATAGTAATTTTCTCTTATCACTATAAACTTCGGATATCTGATTATGTATACATACATCAATCCTTAGGGATATCTATATGTGTACCAAAACAGTCGAAATCCCATCTCATCGAAAGAACTTATCTTGATATTTCATGTCAAAGTTGTTTCAACATCCGATTTTATTTTGACCCCTAAATTAATGATAAATCCTCGTTCATTGGGGAAGCATTCTATATTCATCATTTAGTTAAGTATGATCCACCATCTCAGTTTAGAATGCTAGAAGTAATAGAAACAGTCTCCTTTGGGAGATCTCTTTCTACATTCTAGTCCGAATACCGTACTATTACAGCAATCCAAGCCAATAAGATGCTAGGATGTACCATTCCTTAGGGCATTAGACCCCTAGCGTTATTCTTGAACCGATAATAGAGAGTCATGGGATTATATTTCTATGAATACAGTCCCTCTCCCACTCAATTAATTGAATGAGGGATATTATAAAATTTTAGAAAAATGTACATTTATAAAAATTCTATTATATTTCCATACATATAATGTACAATATAAAAATTACACATAATTAAACATCTAATGTTAATAATTCAACACATATTTTAAAAATAAATACATACAAACTATACATTTAATGCATATATCTATTGTATGTAATTATACATCTCATGTATATAATTCAGAGCTTAAAAGTATTGCATACATCACATGTATTAGCTAAGTCAATATACATCACATGTATATAGTATAAGGAGTTCTCGATTATGTAATTGATTGATCAATATATTTGTAAGCATAAAATTCTATCACATAGAGCTTGTACACGATTCATCACATCTAGGATTAATTGGGTGCTTGGATTGTAACACTCTAGAAATTTTTATAATGAACGTCCCACATTTGACCCGAATAATCAAGTTCGTACCCAAGTTTTAAGTCCACTAAATAACTGCAACTGAATACTCTCAAGTAAATAAATATTATTCAGAAGTCCTTCACTCGCTAATACTAGCAAATAGTCCCTCCACTTAACTGATATTCGTAATAGACATTAAGGTAACATTAACTATTAATGTCAGCACCTTTCGAGTAATCATCTTAGTCCTTGCCTGCCATATCAGACCATTATAATTATTCTAATAATCTAATAAACATTTTATAGGATCACTGCGCAGTCTAGAATAATTAATACTCTTGATTAGGCTCTCAAGGGAATATCATTTTGATGTGGATTCCTTATTGAAACAAAGTAATCCCACTAAGTAACTTCGACATCCCAACCTACCCAGAATATTGGATCACGTTTGCTTTGTTTGACCTCACTGTTTGGTAGATCAAAGTAAGTAGAAACCAACCTGTAAAGTATACTCTGCTATCAGGATTTAGGACATTTGCAATCACCAAATTTTTCATGCTGACAATAATATAAAAAGTATTCTGTCTGACCTGTTCAGTGTATTTTAAATACACTAACCTACTGACTTAGAGTTGCCACTTCGGTGATAGAGACACATCATTCTATAATATAGAAGTCTAGTGTGTTTTAGTCTTATCAGATGAATTATTTAGATTCATCACTGACTATAAACAATACAAGAATATGAAGAACCAGTAAATTACATCTCTCCATGTATGAACACTTCATAAAAATAATTTACTTACAACATCATCTTTTGAACAACAATTAACCCATCATTTATATAAAGTAATAATATAATATCATGCTCATTAATAAATATAATTCATTAATGTTATCAATTTAAATTATTTTAGGGCATAAACCCCAACATGGGAGTCTTTAAATAAAAAGTACAAATCTAAAGATGCCGGTATGAAGAAATTCATAGTCGGTAGATTCCTTGAATTCCAAATGGTTATTACCAAAACTGTCATGAGTCAAGTCCTCGAATTTCAATCTATTATAAATGAATTAAAGGCTGAAAAATGTTAATTAGCAAATCATTCCACGTGGCCGCGCTAATAAAAAAAACTACAGACTACTTGGAAAGACTTCAAAAATTATCTTAAACATAAACGAAAGGAAATGAATCTCCAGGACTTAATTCTAAAATTAAGAGTTGAAGAAGATAGTCGTATGGCAGAAAATAAGACTAAAAATCAATCTTATCCCTCCAAAGCCAATATTGTGGAAGAAGGACAGAAAGTGAATAAGAAAAGGAAGCAAGGTGCAAGTCAACGTCACCAAGTCTCCTTCAAGAAATTTAAGGGAAAATGCTTCAATTGCGACAAAGTTGGACATCGTGCAAAGGACGGTCGGAATCCCAAAAAGAAGTCAAATGAAGTTCATCTGACTGAAAAGGAAAGATTGGCAAAAGATGTTGATAATATGAACTTGGCTGCAGTCGTATCGAAAGTTAATCTAGTTGGAAGCAATCCTAGGGAATGGTGGGTGGACACAGGAGCTACTTGTCATATATGTTCTGAAAGGAAGATGTTCTCTACTTATCAAGATGTGAATAAAGAAGAGCAGCAACTTTTTATGGGAAACTCTTCAACCTCAAAGGTAGCTGGACAAGGAAAAATCATTTTAAAAATGACATCAGGTAAGGAGCTTACATTGAATAATGTACTGCATATTCTGGATATTCGGAAGAATCTGATCTCTGGTTCGTTGTTAAGCAAGAACAGGTTTAAACTTGTATTTATTTCTGACAAGTTTGTTTTAAGTAAAAATGATATATATGTGGGCAAGGGTTATCTGAACGATGGACTGTTCAAAATGAACGTCCTTACTGTAATACCACATATCAATAAAGTCGGTTCTTTTGCTTATGTTGTTGAGTTACCTGATATTTGACATTGCAGATTAGGACATATTAATTATAAATCTCTAAGGAAATTAATTAATATGGATCATCTACCTAAATTTAATATTGATTCCAATAATAAATTCAAACATATGTGGAATCAAAATTGTCTAAGTCTTCTTTTCATTCTATAGAAAGAAGTACTATGCCACTTAAAATTAATTCATAATGATATATGTGACTTTAAATCTTTGCAAACTAAAAATGGAAAAAAGTATTTCATTATTTTTATTGACGACTACACAAGATATTGTTACGTATACTTACTAAGAAGTAAAGACAAAGCAATAGTAGCATTTAAACTTTATAAAAAGTGATGTTGAAAATCAACTTGGTAAAAAGATAAAATCTTTAAGGAGCGATAAGGCTAGTGAATATGAATTACCATTTACTGAATTCTGTTTAGAACATGGAATTATTCATCAAACTACAGCCCTTATACACCCCAACAAAATGGTATTGTAGAATGTAAAAATCGTACCTTAAAAGAAATGGTTTACCCCATAATTTGTGGGAGGAAGCCATACTTACTGCAAATTATTTACTTAACAAAGTGCCTCATAAAAATTTAGAAAAGACCCATTATGAATTGTGAAAAGGTTGTAAACCTTCTTACAAATATTTTAAAGTGTGGGGGTGTTTAGCAAAAGTGGCAGTACCTATTAACAAAAGAGTGAAAATAGGACCTAAAACAATTGACTGTGTTTTTATTGGATATGCCGAAAATAGTAGTGCATATTGATTTTTAGTATATAAATCTGAAATATCAGATATATATACTAATATAATAATTGAGTCACGAGATGTCTTATTTTTTGAAAATATATTTTCTTATAAGGATACATTAGAATATAGTCCTCCTAAAAGGACACATAATGATATGGAAAATAATCATCAAGAAGAGGTCGAAAAAGAAGATGAACCTAAGCGTTGTAAAAGAGCTAAAACATCTAAGTCTTTGGACCTGACTTTCTAACCTTTTTGTTAGAAAGTGAATCTCAGACATTTACAGAAGCAATGTCTACACTGCAAGCTCCATTAATAGTGAAATTGATTCCATTATGCAAAATCACACTTGGAAGTTAGTAGATCTTCCTCTTGAAAGTAAACCATTAGGCTCCAAGTGTATTTTTAAGTAAAAAATGAAATCTAATGGATCAGTAGATGAATACAAAGCAAGACTTGTAGTTAAAGGTTTTCATCAAAGAAAAGGTATCGATTATTTCGATACATATTCTCCAGTAACAAGAATAACATCAATTTGAATGTTAATTGCAATAGCAGCTTTGCATAATCTTGAAATACATCAAATGGATGTAAAAACAGCTTTCTTAAATGGAGAACTAGAAGAGAAAATCTATATGAATCAACTAGAAGGATTCATAGTCCCTGGAAAAGAAAATAAATTTTGTAAACTTGTCAAGTCTTTGTATGGGTTAAAACAAGCGCCTAAACAATGGCATTAAAAATTTGATGAAGTCATGATAACAAATGGGTTTAAGATCAATGAGTGCGACAAATGCGTGTATGCTAAAACCACTAAAAAAGGATATGTAATTGTATGTCTATATGTAGATGATATGTTAGTTATTGGTAGTAACGATGATATAATAAATGAAACTAAGAAAATCTTAATTAACAAATTTGACATGAAAGATTTAGGGATTGCAGATGTTATATTAGGAATAAAAATTTCTAGAGCATCAAATGGATTAGTACTCTCGCAATCACATTATATTGAGAAAATATTAGATAGATTCATTAAAAATGACCCTAAAATTGTAAAAACTCTAGTAGATCAAAGTTTTCACTTATCTAAGAATAACAGAGAAAGTGTATCTCAGTTAGAATATTCTCGTATTATAGGGAGTCTTATGTATGCCACTAACTGTACTAGACCTGACGTAAACCAATCAGTAAATAAGTTAAGTAGATATACAAGTAATCCAGGAAAAGATCACTAGAAGGCCATAATAAGAGTACTCAGATATCTAAAACATACTTTAAATTATGGGCTTCACTATACTAGATATCCAGCTATACTAGAAAGGTACAGTGATGCAAATTGGATATCGGATACTAAAGATACAAAATCCACAAGTGAATATGTCTTTACACTTGGAGGTGCAGTTGTATCATGGAAATCCTCAAAGCAAACATTTATTGCAAGGTCTACAATGGAATCTGAATTCATTGCGTTAGATAAAGCTGGAGAAGAAGCAAAATGGCTTCGAAATTTTTTAGCGGATATTCCAGTATGGCCAAAGCATGTGCCCGCAATCTGTATACATTGTGATAGTCAATCAACAATCGGAAGAGCACAAAGTAAGATGTATAATGGTAAGTCCCGACATATTCGTAGATGACATAATACCGTTAAACAACTGCTCTCAAATGGAATTATAACCATAGATTATATAAGATCACAAAAAAATCTAGCGGATCCGTTTACTAAAGGTTTGACGAGAGAGCAAGTATATAAATCTTCGAGGGGAATGGGTTTAAAGCCTATGATCCAATAGTATATATAATAGAAAACCCAAGTTAGTTGATTGGAGATCCCAAGATCTAAGTTCAATGGGATAACTAAATTATGTATAACTCTGTTATAACACTGAAGAGTTTTAGACTCTTACACATTTCCAGGATAGTAAAAGTGTTACCTGCAACTAGGAAATGATAACTTATGCTTTTAATGATATCTATAACTTACTATATAAGTGGGGTATGTCAGGATACTCTTAATAGAAAATTACCTATGTGAGTGTGTAAGTGAAGGCGGCTTCTATGAAAAATTTTTAAGGAAAAATTCTCTAAAACGCTCATGAAACCAGGAAATTTTTCAGGGCCAAAATTAACAACCCCGTTAGAATCAACTTAGTTTGAAAAGAAACTGAGCAAACCGTACTGTCTTAGTTTACAATATATGGCTATATAGTTCAAGAAATCATGTTCACTAAGTAGCCAGTAAACCCGGTAGCAGTTAATAAAGGAAGGTTCAAGGATAAAACCCACCTATCCCAATACAATAACTTTTTTATATTCTTTCTTTTGTCTTTGCATCTTTGCATTACTTTAGTCTCTTCTATTTCTCATTCATGTGGGAGATTATTAGTAACTTAGCTTTGACTAAGTTGTATTTTAAATTAAGTGGGACCCACTATTTTATGTGTGGATCCATATGAGTTTACTCGTCAAAATGGTTTCCGGGTGAATGAGAAAAAAAAAACTAATTAATCCTGAAGAGTCCCATGTGAATGAAACTAGTATGTTGGTATCTATTCATACTTGAATAGGTGTCTTTTAGGTTCTTATACCTTTTTAGATAGTTTGTGTCTCTTCCTAAGGGTCGTGTAATCATCTATAGATAGGTTTTCTGTTCCAGTCTTTATCATCAAATAAAGTTTTTAGTATGTATGCCTGTGTTCAAGAGAGAATAAATAAGTGTGATTCGTGTGTTTCCTTCGTTGAAGTGCATTACCGATGGATTTTGATCGTTGTACCTGGGAGACTAATCGCTAATCGCCAATCGATACCGTAAGCACCAGTAGCGGGGCGAATATTATCTTAAGGACATTGAATTTAATTCAAGCCTCGATAAAATCTACCTTTTAATTTTAATTTTTTTTAACGTTTAAGGTTTTGCAGATTTCTTCTTCGTTCAAGTTAGAGATTTTGATACAGTGGGAACAACACTGTAATGCCTAGATGGTAGATTAAAAATCTTGATTTTAGTTGACTCTTGTAGTGTGAGATATTGGAATTGCTTGTCCATATTACGAGGACATAAGAAGGATTTAAAAATTTATTAGATAATAGATATGGCGATGATACTAATTTGGATGATTATCGATAGATTGATTAACAACCCCCTATCTATATTGATCATACTCTTGTGGAGATTGAGTAGAATTATATATAGAAGATTATGAAGTTGAAAAATTATGTATTTAGAAATGTATTATTCATTGGTGACAACCAATAGTATATGCTTGTTATTGAAGATTGATATTGTATTTGATGAATTATAGGGTGCCTAATATTTTTGAAGATGTAATTTATGATTTAGGCACCATTATTGAGGAAAATAGGAGAGTAACATTTCAAGTACATTATGGACTTAATGGATGGAATTTTCAAGACATATTTTATGTTACTCTGTTATATTGAAATTCTGAGAGTAGATAGTCTTGTATTATAACATTTTAAGTTATCTAGCTAAGACCTAGATAGTAGTTGATAGTCAATGAGATTAGATTCTTGGACTAGATTGATGGAATTGTTATATATCGATGATTGTTATAGAAGTATGAGACATAAGTTGGCTACTATGCTCCTTAGAGTTTGTAGAGTGGTGGAAGTGGCTTAAAATATTTAAGGTTATATGAATACATATTCTCTATGTAAAATCTAGAAAAAGTAGCCATAGATTTTCTATTGAGGACATATAATGCATTTACTAATTTGAGGAGAAATTTGATTTGTACCATGATCTTAAGATATTAGGTACCTACCTTTTGAAAGATTTAAATTTGAAAAGGATAGATGAATGAAATTTTGAGGTTATGAAGATTGTGATCTTATTTTATACTCTATCTGAAAAGAGTTAACGTTGTGATTAGTATACTGAATAGAAAGAAAGATGTTGTATTAACTCACTTGGTGATTATATAATAGAATATGTAAGAAGAACTATATGTACGGAATTATTACATCATCATCTGTACAGAGTAAGGCGTATATGGACTATCTAAATGAAAAGCTCTGTATCACTTAAGGATATATGGATTTTCTAGAATTTTAGTTTCTGAGTTAAAATATTGTGACGATATTTACAATGAGAGAAACTTGAATTGTAATCTGATCACGAGGTTGATTGTATTGCTTTATTAGCAAAAATTAAAGATTGAAGGAAAGTATTTTGAGGAACAAATCGAATGACATAGTAAAACCACTTTGTAGATTTAGTGATGTCGAGTCGAGTCTAGTCCAAAGCTTTGACGTTGAAATCAATTAATTATTAAAATAATTATGAGACCCCACTAACAAAAAAGAAAATTATTACTAATAATAAGTAAGGATATTAGTAGTATTAGTAATAACAAGAATGGGTAGTATTGGGAATATTAGAAATTGTAACAAAAAGGAAATAGGGTTTATGTTCTAACAATGGTAATATTGGTAGTAAGTGGGGGGTTCTTTTTTT
>MVGT01003040.1:935-24036 GCA_002174775.1 Macleaya cordata
CGTGTTTTGTCTTCCGCCCCTACATGGAAGTTCCGGAGGGAGTAGATCATCTCTTGTGGGCCTCCGAGTGGGAGGGCCGTTTTCTTTAACTTCGGAGAGGGGGTAGACCAATCCGCCTACGAATTCGGCTTAAGTGTAACTCCGAGTTTTTTACCGTCTTTTGCCAACGGCGTCCAGGAGGTTGTACCGTATTGCGTGGATCATTTTGCGTACCAAACGGGCTTTGATCAAGGCGTGGGTTCAAGACCCCCTCCTCCTATGGGCTGGAGGAAGTGCTAGTCTCTTTTTACTTACTCAGAAATTGATCGCCGTGGTAATCTTAGGGGTGGCAAGTTCAAACTATTTCATCCGCCCCAAGATCGTGTTCCATTTGTCAGCAAGTCTGCCCAGGAATTTTGGTTTCAACAGTTAGAGCATTTTCGTGAGTTTCGAGGCGCTCCTTCCGTTGAGCAGCCTCTTTTGGACTCTGCTGACCTCACTCTCTACGAGCGGTTGAGGGAGATCAAGAAGAAGCCTGCCATCGTCGTACCGAAGGAGCCTGTAAGACGTGGGGTCCCTCGGCATCCTTCTCGTTCTCCCAGCCCTCAGGTGCCCATTGCGGGTAGCAAGCGTGGCGCCACTCTCGCTTTTGTAAGTGCGTTTTTCCTTATACAAAATGTTATTGGTACACTCCCATGGATTCTTAGAATCTGTAGAGATGCTCCTGTGTGCTTTCGTCACCACTGAAGAGTGCAAAAGTCGGTGGGATGTAGTTTTGCAGCCAGGGGCGTTGTAGAAGTTCAACGAGGTACGGGGGTCGTACTCGAAAGTTCAGCGATGGTATCCCACACATATGAGACTGGATCATCCTTTCTACGCCCTCATGAGACAAAGTGGGCTTAGGCGCAGGCTCTAGAGGTCGTGGTATCATGGACATAGCGCTTGAGGGAGATGGATATTTGGGTGGGGTAGCTGGTGGCTGTTGTGTGAGCATGGGTAGTGACGTTGGTTGGTTGTTAACATGACCTACTGGTTGGTCTAATTGTCCTACGTCTGATGCGACTGACGTAGCACAGGCCTTTTGGGTTGGGTGATGAGGGGTTATGTGTTCTGGAAATTCAGGGGAATTGGGGGAATGGTTGGATTCTGGTGTGAGAGAATGGAGTTGGTTGGCAATGAACCTCATGCGTGCCGCTAGTTCGGCGGTGGTTTTTGCATTATCCTGCTAGGAGCGTTCAATCGCTGCTAGAATTCCTGCAATGGTGCCGCTAGTGGTTGCTTCGGGTTATGCAGAGGAAGTTCCTGGTTGCATCATCGGAGACGTGAGGGGAGTATGATTCAGGCTAATTCTGTCGGCAGATGCGTGGTTGAAGGGTTGTTCTTGTTGGAATTACCGTTCTTCTTCCGTTGAAGGGTGTGTAGGTTGAGTAATTCAGAAAGCTGTAACAGCCCTGGGTTACCTATCAGTGGAGTCGCCAAAAATGTGTTGATGAAAGACTGTGTGCGGTGATGTGTCCGGGCTTGATGAAGGTCACCTCGAATCGAACTGATGAATTCAGTGATTCTTGAAGGACTGTCACTTCTTTCAGAGAGAGGTCTTGCAAGATGAAAGGTGGAGTGAACGAAGAAGAAGAAGAAGAACGAATATTCTTAGAGAGAGAGAGAGAGTCTAGTAGTATGTTTTTCTGCCCCCCCTTTGAGGCCTACCCCTTTGCGGGTATTTATAGCCTTACTATCTTGGGGTCCTTTCCCTTTTTGACCGCTTTCTGTCCCTTCCTCTTCTAGGAAAAAGGCGAGGTTTGAGGATATTTTTGACACGTGGCCAGTGGACCACTTCATCAGGTATTAAGGTGGTTTCCCTGTCAGGGATCCTCATGATTGGTAGGGGAGATACCCTAACGGTATCGCTCAGACTCTCCCCTGACGTCTCTCTCTCGTGAAGACTGTCCTGGCGGGGCGCCCTGGGGGAGGGCGTCTTGCTGTAGTGGCGCCCTTCCTCCGGGTGATGGCGCTCTAGCGCCCTCCCCAGGTGTCCCTTTTTCTCTTGCCCTCCAATCCTTTTCATCTCGTTTGACCCCCACCCTCCCCCATTCTTAGAATGAAGTGAAGCCCTTTACATGATATTTCGCCTCTATAGGCAAAAGCGTCCATGGTGGTATTATTCTCGTGACGCCTACATGGCGCCCTCACGACGCCTACGTGGCGCCGTCTAAAAGACAGCTAATACACTTTTGAAAAGTAAAGTGATTTACTACTAACTCTCTCTCTCTCTTTAAACTAAACTCAAAATGGAAAGAAAGCTTAATTAATTTGAGTTCTTCCCATCATGAGTGAGATTTGATGATGTTGGAATAAGATTACTGGGATTAGGTGAGGTGTGTAGTGTAGATGATGATGGATATTAAGGGTAAAGATGAAGTGTAGGGCCAAGATTTGATGAAAATAGGTTTATTATCACCTAATCTCTACCACTTCAATGAAAATAAATTTAAATGATATATATATTATCTTCTTTTATCACCATGTCATAGAAGTATTCTACGATCATGTTAATTGCATAGATCAACTAACTCCATACGCCACAGCTATGGGAACAAACAGTAACTATATACAATCAACTGTTTTATAATAAGATTTTTAGTTACTATCCCACTCCAAATAACATAGGGTTTATCCTACTTATTTTAGTTCTAAGTTGAACACACTCTTACTCTATCCTATAAACAAGGAAGGAAAAGAAAAGAATTTGCATACAATTTAAGTACGCGAGAAAACAAAACAAAAACAACTTTGTCATGAAACAAAAAATTTGAAATGAAATTTTAAAACTCACAAGCCCAAGAAATCAGGAACTTGTGCTCTGATACCAAGCTGTTACACCCCGATTTTTGGTACTCCAAATCTAACCCGATTCGCCGAGTCCAAAAATTAAGGCGTAATTAATGTAATAGAAGTGTAAGTTTAAGTAATAAATAAAACTCATTTGCTTTACTTTTGAAAGACAATGAATTTAAAACATTTAAATAATGATCTACTTTAGTCACTATTGGTTACTTTAAGGTCAGGTCCAAGTCAACTAGTCAAGGTCAACTTATATTATGGTCAAGTAAAATTACTGTTTAGGTCAACGCCCCTTAACTCGTCGAAGTCGGTCAAGTCAAAGAAAGATGGAAACCAAATGTTTGAAAATAATCTTTGGTGTTAATAGCACATAGTTAAGAAAATTATTCATAACTATCTAACCATAATTCAAAATAACACAAATGAGATCATTTTGAAAACTAGATTTAAAGGTCTATATCTTCTTCAGAAATAACCCGAAGTCAATTCTGATCATAAAAGGCCCAAAAATGCATCTGAAGTACTAATACAAATGTGTATACGAATTTTAGAAAATAATATCAGGTTTTTAATAATAATCAGAAATTAGTAACTTTGAAGAGCAATTACTCTCTAATTAGAAATCCGAAATATATGGTATAATATCTTTTTGAAAAGAAAAAATCTATAAATTTCTTCTCTTTCAACCGAAGTGAACCGAGACTCACTAGACTCTAACTCAGAATTACAAGAGATCATCTTGAGTTAATTTTTGACACGAAATTCGACAAACATAAAACATGGACCTTTCAATAGGGATCAATTGAAGCAGAGTGGGATTAGAGTGAGTTATAGACCTTTTGAATTTTGTTTCATAATGGTGGACAATATGTTCTTTTATATCAGACTGAGAGGACCAAGATCTACCGTGATCGTCAATAATTTGGAGAATCTGGTTATGAGTCTGCCTTATTTTGATCGTTGAATGAAGGAACTTAGAGTTTTTATCACCAGAGTCGACCCACTTCACTTTTGCTTTCTGTTGAAAAAAAGTATCATATTGAGAGGATACCTGATCCAGATCTCGTTGGGTGATGATCAGTTTAGAGAGTTTGTCTAGATCAGCAGGATCGTTGTCAGACTCAAGCATAGCTTGATCAACAACCTTCTCCAAATCTTTTAGCTTTAGGTTGATATTGCCGAAAATGTTGATATTCCACCACTTAAGATAATCTTTAAGCTGCTTAAGCTTGTAGGCAAATCTTGTTGCAGGGTTACTTGCTGAAATAGGGGCGAACCATGAATGTCTGACCGTATCCATGAAATCCGGATGAGATCACCACATATTATGGAACCGAAAAGGGGAGTTGTGAGGCTTAGGGATCGAAGCAGTATAACCAACCAAGGGAGAGTGATCAAATTTAGTTCTTGAGAGGGATTTAATGTACCAGTTACCGTAAGAATCTGACCAGAGAGTGTTGAAGAATGCCCTATCCAATTTGCAGAGGATCCATCTGCTTCCCACCTAGTTGTTACACCAGCTGTATTTAATGCCTGTGGAGTAACTTTCGATGAGATTACATGATTGCACATAATCCCAAAATTCAGTCATAGCAATTGATTTAGGAGGTAAACCTCCTTTTTTCTCCTCTATTCTAAGAACCGCATTAAAATCTCCAATGAGAAGCCAAGGTTTATTAAGCGTGGAGATGATTTGAAGATGATCCCAAAGGGAACTTCTATTAGCTGTAAGGACATGAGCATGGATTCCAGTAATAATAGAGTTACCTACTTCAACTGATATGGCCTGAGAAGATGAAGCAATAACGTTAGGCCTTGTGAGGGTGGTTTTCCACATTAACCAAATATTACCTTTAATGGAGTCACCCGAGTTATGAATAACATCAGGGTTCATATAACGAAGACGTAAAGTAGAACAAAAATTGGCAGAGAAGTGTACCATTGGCTCAGCAATCCAGAGGAGGTCGGGAGAGTGAATCCTTACCAACTTTCTAAGCCTTTTTCTTGCCTTGATTTTTGAGATTCCACGGATGTTCCAGTATAAAACTTTCATTACGTAGATTTTTGAGATTTGCTTGGGACACCACTTGGCTCTTTCGAGGTGGATCTCGTTGTAGGCGGGTTATTGCCCGAGCAGCCTTTTTCATCTTCATTTTACCAGATTTTTCTGCTAGTTCTGAAAGAGCCGCTTCACTTAAAATAGGAGCATATTTGTCACTGGGGACAGGCCTGATTACTTGATGGCTAGACGAGGCAGGTAAATGAGTATCATCGTTGACTTGTTCTACTTCATTAGCCCAGGTTATGGTTCTCTTAGTTATAGGCCTAGATGTATCAGTAGCTTGATGTGCAACTTGGCTAGGTGGAGGGAAATAATCTAGGATTTTAGCGATTCTGTCATGATCGGCGATATTAGAATCAACAATAAGATTTGCATCCCCCAATGAAATATTTTCTATCCCCGAATCATTTAATGGCACATTTGTATCATATTTTGACCCTGAAATCACAATCTTGTTAGCCATTGACTCAGTAGTAACAATAGATGTATTGGTATCCACATCTTCAAGCGTTAATGGTAAGAACGGATTGTCATCAACATCATCACAACCCCTCTGGCTCGGAGCAGATATTTTGACTGGGATTTGTCCCATGTCTTTGTTAGCATCCTCAAGGAAGTCATCCTGTGAAGGTGCTTCCTTGGGTAAATCTGGTTCTATTGACTCCCCCTCAATTTGCTTTTTCTTTTTATTCCTCTTATTCTTAGTCTTAGGGGCCTATTCAGTGTCTGATTTTTCTTCTGTGTTCAAAACCTCCCTAATAGCCCTACATTCTGAGACAATATACCCAATGATCTTGCAGTGTGAATAGAATTTTGGGGGTTTAGGTATCTCTACTCGTTGCCAAAAACAACCATTGAAGCCATTAACCCAAACTTTATCCGGAATTGATTGAGCAAAGTCAACCTCAATAAGAATATTTGCATAAAAGCCAAATTGTTGATTAAGTGTTGAAGAATCTACCTGAACTGGAGTACCTCCGCCCTTCCCAATTAAAAGCAGGATGGTGGTATTCCAGTATTCCAAACTGAGGCCTGGTAGTCTTACCCAAACCAGTGCTTATGAGACGCGTTGATTTTCTGGGTTGAAGTTGGGGACCCAATCTCGAACTCTTAGGTACTGTGAGTCCACAGACCATGGACCACCGCTCCAGACTTTTCTCTTGTTATTTTCATTGTCTAATTTGATAGCAAAGTATCCTTTCCCCAAGGGAATAAACTTACAAGAGCCCGAGAGGTTCTACAGTTCAAGCAAAATAGGTTTTGCGTCTTAAGTTTTTAAAAATCCAATCTGCCTATAAGGCTGTATTTCCATTGATCTAAAAATTTCTTGTGGAGGTCTTCAGGAATCGAAAAAGATGGGTAATCCCCATGTTTTCCAAGAGATGGGAGGGAAGAGAGATTGATGGCAGGATGATGTTGCTAATGGCGAATTTTATCTGTAAAAGAGGTGCCAGCTGGTCCATCCCCCGAAGGGAAGGGTTGAGGAGAAGGCATGTGAAGCAGTGTCAGCAGGTTTCGGTCATATCCAATCAGATCCGAAGCTCAACTAGATTGAATCTCAGATCTAAAGTGTGGGCAGCGGCTAGATCTGAAGTGCTGAACTTGCCGTCGGCGACTTTAAACCTTCACAGATCGACCATCAATCTTTAACCTCAAAGAAGATCTGGAGAGCTAGCCATCATCGTGATGTGGATCTACACCAAATTCCGACAACTCTTCAGATCTACGCCACACTCTACAAGTTCTTCTCAGAATTGGTAGCCAATCCAAATCTGCCGATCATAGACTTAGATCTGAAATTGTGGCTTGACTTGACTCAGATCTGAGATCTGCAGGACAAACATCCCACCGGTGACTCAGATCGACCGATCAGAGACGATGAATGTCGTCCTTATCACTCTCTTGATAAGCTGGACACAACGGTCCCTAAGCTGAGCCAGACGTTACCGTATGGATCGTTGATCTTCCCAACACGAGCACCACAACAAGCATTCTCTCCCTCAGCGATCTCTCCGTCTACAGTTGCTCCGGCATTTTTGGCGTTCTTAACGGCGCCATCGACGTCGTCAGTCTTGAGACCCTCTCAATACCCGAATCAAGAAGACTCACAAACCTTCTGAGAATCGAGACTTGGAATCTCTCTAGGTCAGTGGAGTTGTGGCATGCGAGTGACTCAGATCTCTCTAGCTCTCTTGATCTAACCAGTGAAGATGAGCTCCGGGTCTGGCGGCAGCTCTTCGACTCCTCTTTTTTCCTCCTGCCTTGGTAGCAGAGCTCATCGACAGAAGAAACGTGTGCTGGCTGCAGAGCCCAAAGTTTCGTATTAGATTCAACCATTTTATTACCTAGCTGGCCCATACTCATCCCACTGCGGAGTTGTTCACAAAAAAAAAGCCTTCTGGATCATTTCCTTGTTGGCGCTCATATGTAGGTGTAAGCAAAGTGTAAGTCTAAGATTGGTGGACAATGTTAAAAATTTGTGTGAAAGTATAGTAGAGATGAGGCATATTTCAAGCCTTTAAAATGGGTAAGATGGACGGACCGAGTAATGTGAGGTAGATTTCGGAGGTTCAAGACGAATTTGTAAAATGGGAGCCCCTTAAATATCTTGTTGAGAAAACCAGCCCAAAGTTTAGTTTAGTGAAAACTCCGGCCACCTCATCACTTTTTAGTCTAAAAACCAAAATTGCAACTTTCCTTTCTTTAGAGCATCTCCAATGCTAATGTGAATGTGGTAAAATAAGACTGCCACGTAGGATAAATAGACATTCTTTTTAAAAAACCTTTTCCAATGCTAATGTGAAGAAAGGATGTGATGATGATGTGGCGGTAGTTATTCTAGACATTGTGAAGTAGAATGTCTATTTCTAGACATTCATCTTCACAATGTCTTACAGTCCACATCAGCATTTTTTTTTCCCTCCAAAACGAGGGTGTAAAATTGAGAAGTTCTTCAACTTTCCTTCCGAAGATTTCAATCTCCTGAAATTAGGTTAAATCTTTGATCTTCTAATCGATCTTCATGGAGTAAGTTTTTTACTCAAACTTCTTTTCTAGTTTATAATCTTTCATCATATCCTTTGATTCATTCGTTTTTGTATCTGTAATGGTCCTTTTTGTTTATGTTTAGTGATTATTGATATTTATTCTCATCCATGATTGGTTGTTTTTTTTGATTGACTATAGCTTTTCTAGATCTGTTTACTAACCTCAATCCTTGTTTAAGCCTGCTGTCAATGGCTTTCTTCAACTAATTATTTATTTGTATCAATTGATTTTCCATTGACAATATGTATCGTTATATTTTAAATCATAGATCTTATTGTTATTAATCTCAATTGTTTATTGGACAATTGCTCTTCGCGAATATAGGAGAAGGTCTGAACACATTAGCTTATTGGACTTCGGCTACTCCTGCTATTTTAAAATTTGTACACAAGGACATGGAGTACAGGCCAGTCTTTTTCATTTTCCTGGCAGGGTTTTGGTCTCACCCCCCTCGTCTTGTAATCTTTTCTTTTCTTTAATATAATGGTGCCCCTCCTAGTGGCATACAATAAAAAATAAAAAAAAATAAAAAAATAAAATAAAATAAAATTCTTTTCACTTAATTGATCCTTTAATGATATTTTTTTATTTATTTTCTCTTATTTTACAGATTTTTTTAGAGTTGTTAGAAGTTCTTCAACAGCTGATAGCTGTTCTCTGTTTTTTTGTTTTTCTATATTTGATGCAACCAACATGGTTGCACTATTTTCTAGTTTTATATGTATTTTGTCGTTTTTCATGCTTTCTTGCTGCTTTCGTTTTTTTTTGTTCTTTTATATATGTTTTGATTCCCTTTTTTTGTTCTATTAATAGTATAGGTTTTTTTTAAAAGAAAGATGTTATTATATTATGTTTCTATTCTCTATTTTGTCTAGAAACTGACGCAACCATCTTGGTTGCATTGTTTCTTTGTTCTACTTTATTTTTTAATTTTTTGTTGTTTATTGTTTCTTGGTTACTTGTGCTCTTTGCATTCCACTTTGATGGAAGTTGTATGATAGAGCGTCTTACTTTTAATTTCTCTATTAATGAGTTGAAAAAGTTACTATGTTTGAAGTGGGATCAACTCAGTCCCTCATATATTCAATTATCTTTCTCACAAGATTCAAAGAAATAATTGATAGAGACGGATTTGGATTTGCAGTCTATTGTTTGTTTTTACAAGGGCCAAGAGGATGGTTAAGGTTGATATAGATGTTTCACTTAGTGAGGGCACTTCAAGAGTTGTTTCAACTAATGCTCTTGCTAGATCTAGTTCTTCTTCTAGTGTTACTAATTGTGCAGTTGTTCCATCTTTGAAATCTAGTTCTCGGTCTGACTTTTTTCATTGTGTTGGGCAAAGGTTCAATGGTGAGGCTGTGGAATTTCGAAACAAGCTTATGCTATACTCAATTTCCTCAGGCTATAGCTACAATTTTGTCAAGAATGACTCAACTAGAGTGACTATTGAATGCAAAAGGAAGCGTGAGACTGGATGTGGATGGTTGTATGCTTCTTTAAGAAAACAATGTTTGTGGTTTTTTTGAGTTGAAGATTTATGTGAATGAACACATATGTTGGTGCTGGTGTTAGGGATATGGTTAAGCCTCGGATAAGTAGTCACCTTGTCAAAACCTTAATTTTGGATGAGGCTCGAGACAAGCCGACTGTGAAGCCTTTGGATTTAGCACATAGAATTAGACGGGACTATGGTTTCGATATTGCCTATCATCTTGCCTACAGTGCTAAGGATTTGGCTTTGAAGGAGATTCATGGTAATGCAAAAGCATCTTATCATCGCTTGGTTGAATATGTGGATTGCTTAAAGCAAGGCAATCCAAACAGCTACGTAGTTTTAGAAGCAGTTGAACCAAGTAAGACATTTAAAAGGATTTTTTTATCTTTCAAAGCTTGTGTTAATGGCTTTAAGTTTTGTCGTCCCCTTCTATTTCTTGATGGCACATTCTTGACCGTTTGTTACAAAGGTTGTTTATTGTCTGCAACCGGGAAGAACGGCAATAATGATATGATTATTTCCTTTTCTTAAGTTTATTTTTTTTAATTCTGAAACAGTGCAAACATGTTGGTTGCACTATTTTTGTATACTTTTTCTATATGTTATACAATGCAACCTTTGAGTTTCTTAGTCCAATGTTTTTTTTTACCTCTTGCCATTACCGTCGTTGATACGGAAAACTGGTTATGGTACCTTAATCATTTGAAACTGGTTATGGTTCCTTAATCATTTGAATTTAGTTATAGGCAATGAAAGGCAACTAATTGCATTCCTTTTAGATCGCCACACTGGTTTGACCAGCAACATTCCTACTGTCATTAGGGTTTCTTTCCATGGTAATTGGTTATTGCACTTGAAGAATAATCGAAGAAATAAAATTTATAGTAAAAGCCCTATTCGTGTGTTCATCATTACACTCTTTGAGTCTTGTGCTTATGCGCCGACACCCCTGGAGTATGACACCAAAGTTGCAGATTTTAAGACAGTTAGTGGTAAAATGGCTGAGAAATTCTTGGATGATTTGAAACCTGAGAAATTTGCAAATGCTTTCTTTCAAGGTAACCAGTATGGAAACATGTGTTCTACACATGCTGAAAGCTTCAATTCTTGTATTCTCGATTCTCGTTGCTTGCTCATTACCTCTATGATTGATTTTATTCGAACCAAAATGATGATCTTCATGTGGAAGATACGGGAAAAGTCATTGAAGTGGTCTTCCATTCTTTGCCCAAAGATTGAGAACAAACTTAAGGAAAAGGCTGAACTTAGAAGGACGATGAATGTGCTCAAGTCCAACGATCATGTGTTTGAGGTTTTGTCGTCACAGTTTTCTTTTCGGGTTGTTCTATTTAATAAGACTTGTTCATGCAATCATTGGCACATTGAAGGCTTTCCTTGTGTGCATACGATAAGGTGCATCCTAATCTCTCGTTTGGACGTGTACGACTTTATTGATCCTTATTTCTCAGTTTTAATTTTTTGTGCGACTTTTTCAAATGTTATTGAGCCTATTTTGACAAACTTTATACCTGGTGAGGAAATCATTGAGCATACTTTGTTACCTCCTATTATGGATAGTAACCCTCCAAGCAGACCAAAGAAGATGAAGAGGAAGCCAAACATCGGCTCTATTAAAAAACAAAACCAATGAGGTGTTCCCACTCTAGTGCTCTCGGCCATAACAGAAGATTTGTCGTGCATTGATTTAATTCTCAAAATAGATGTAATTTTTTCTTCTTCTCTTAATTTTTTTTGTGTTGTTTTGCAGAATATGTTTGACTTGATCGGTCCTGTAATAAGAATTCTTAAACAATAATAATTCATTTGTGTTTCAGATTTCTTTTATGTTCTCTGTTGTAGCGAAACCAATATGGTTGCATTGTTTACTAAGATTTGTTTCCTTTGTATGATTTGTGCAACCAAAATAATTTTTTGTATTTTTATTGATCTTTCTGTTTTAGCGCAACCAACATGGTTGCATCATTTTCTGATATATGGTTGCTTTGTATGATTTTGTGCAACCAAAAATAATTTTATGTATTTTTGTTGATCGTTCTGCTGTAGCGCAACCAATATGGCTGCATCATTTTTTGAGATTTGGTTGCTTTAATTATATCATTCCTAAATTAAAGCAACATGAAAGGTCCCTTTGGGTTTGTCAATGTTCATGGTGAGATAATGAACTCAATTATAAGTCCATGCTTGAGTTAGAGTTAGGTTGTATCCTTCGTGCAAATTCACACTTCATCGAAGATCGAAGAAAAAGCACGCCATCAGACTCAACTGACCACCGGAACTCACCACATGATAGTAAGTGACCTTGATTATCATTCATAGGTGGTTAGAATGCATTAGGACTTAGTCTCATATGCTAAGATTAACTTAGAACCACTTAAAACATCTTTTAGGTCCATTCTAGGCATTTCAGCATGGTGGTATCGATACCCACAAGGTGAGTATTACAGGCTATGTCAGTATCGATACTGCCTGAGTGAGTATCGATACTGGCCTGCTGGTATCGATACCGACTTAGCTGGTATCGATACTCCTTCAGCAAGTATCAATACTCGCTCAGCTAGTATCAATACTCAGTTGGTATCGATACCAATTTTGCCAGTATCGATACTCAGGCCATCTGAAGTCAGTTTCGTAAATTCTGAAACTTTTTTCTTGTGCGATTTTTGGCCTTGGGATTTATACCATTTTGGTCTTTTGGACTAAAGACCTTAAGTTTTGCTCCTTCTCTATATATAGAAGAGAAGAAAACCATTTTAGGTGATGCACCTAAGGAGAGTGAGAGAGTTAGAGGTTTTAGAGAGAGAAACACCCTAGAACTCCTTGGTAGTCATCTTCTCCAAAGCTAGGGCTTCCAAGTTCTTGAGAGAGAGATTGCTCACTCTTCTATGAGAGTTGATTTTGTTCTACTCTCATAGGGCTTTTCATTATAGCTAGATCTTGCATATCATTCTAGCATGAGAGCCACAAAGTGTTGAAGAACACCAAATCTTCAAACACCATTACAGTCACCGGTGGAGTTCCGGTGAGTTCGTTGGTGGAGTTTCGGCGAGCTGCAGGCTCGTAGATTCGAGCATACAAGTACGAGGCTTAGTGGATTCCAAGTTGGAGGCGTACAAGAGGCTTGTGGACTCAAGCTAACAAGTGCGGGGCTTGGTGGATTCTGAGTTAGAGACGCACATATCATTGAAGAGGCGATTCGTGGATACGGGTCGTGGAGAAAGACCAGTCGAGTTTGCATGAGGAATTCGTGTTGTCGATGTGAACGGTTGTAAGATTTCTCATAACTCTTAGTGATAATTTCTGGACTAGGTCCCTGGATTTTTTCTGTTAGGTTTTTTTCCGTCAACAAAAATCATTTGTGTTGAATGTTTACATGTGAATGATTTTTGTACAAGAATGAAATATTTGATTCTCTCTCAATTCCGCATTCGAGAATCGAATAAGTCAATACTTATTTTGTTTCAATTTCTACTTATTAAGCTTGCATTGAGAATTAATTTTTAAATAGATATATATTGATCCCCCTTCTATATACACCTAGATTAGCGTTTATTGGTTAGGTCCTAAACCTAGGAATAGGTGATATTTCACAACAAAAAAAAGTTTCTTTAACTGTTAAACACATCCATATAAACAGTACAACCAAATTTGGTTGCATCAATTCCGAGTTCAAACTTTTAAAAAATGGTGCAAGCAAATTTGGTTGCATTGGTTTATCAATTGTTCATGAAGCCAAATAGTAGTAAGTCATTAGAGCAAGCTTAGCTTTTTGAGTAATTTAGGCAACAACCATTGTGGTTGCATTGATAGAATTGCAATTTTTTTGGATCTTATTTTTGGATATTTGTTGCAATGATCAATTTAGTGTAACCAAGTACAAACAAGTTGGTTGCATCATTTTTACCTTGATTCAACCATTTCGGTCCTTTTATATTGTTTTTACCAAGCCAAATACACACACCAAACATTTTGAATGGTTCCAACTTTCAATTTTATTCAATAAGACATTCATCTTACTTGAACTTAATTTGTATTTCCATTCCCCTCATACAAAAAAAAAAAAGAAAAAGAAAACAGATCTAATCAATGAGTTCAAAATACAACTTTTTTTTTTTTGATCGGAAAGAAAATTGTATTAAAGGAAAAACAATATACAAGATAGAAGAGAAGAAATGAAAAAACAAATATACAGAAGAATAAGGTGAACTACGACCTTCGAGGGATCATCCCAACAAAGTTGGCACCCGTCCTTTGAAAGGGGAAAGAAATCGTAAAGGCCCTAGGGGAGAAAAAGAGAATCCCAAGAGAAAATGAGATGATCTAGCCTAAATCTGAAGTCTATGAAAGCAGCCCATCCCCAAGAGAGTAACAAGGCTTTGACATCTATGCTCACTTTGAGGGGGGACTTGGCTATATTATTGAAAGCTCTATTGTTACGTTCTAGCCAAATAGACCACATAATGGCAAAAGGAATGAAAGGCCAAATCTTGCGACCAGTACCGTGAGGAGCCAAGAAAGACCATGAGTGGGCTACGCCTTCAACTGATTCCGGAAAAACCCATGACCAGCCCGAGTGAGGGAGAATCAGATTCCAAACTTCCTTAGAATAATTACAGTGCAGGAGGAGGTGAGAGGCCGATTCGTTGTTTCGTCCACAGAGATAACAACAGTTAGGAATACACATCCCCCTTTTTCTTAGCGTGTCAATAGTGGGAATTTTGTTAAGGCATGCTGACCAAACGAAGAAGCAGATTTTGGGGGGGATATGTCGATTCCAAACGAACTTGACTGGGAAATCTGAAACAGCAGGATGGGAGAGAGATTCGTAAGTTGATTTCACACTGAAGGTCCCATTGGGGGATAGTTTCCATGAGCGGGAATCATCGACAGTTGAAAGGAGGGGAGGGACTGCCCCAATGGAGAACAATAAATCCGCCAGATGACCAATGCCAGTGTCTTCAATACGCTCACTAAAGATCAAATTCCATGAAGGAGGAGAAGGCTGAAGAGAAATGAGTGTAGCCAGGCTTTCCTTCTTCTGTCGAGAGAGCTTGTATAAAGATGGGAAGGAATCTTTGAGTCTAGCATGTCCACACCAGACGTCGAACCAAAATGATATATTAGTGCCTACTCCCACTTTGAATGCTGAGTTCTTGAAGATGATGTGAGCATGGGCTGCAATACTTTTCCAAAGAGAAGTGCCATGAGGAGTTTTGACTTGTTCTGGATACCATGAGGAGGGCGTATTGCCATATTTAAGGATAATGACTTGACACCACAATTGGTCCTTCTCTGAACCGAACCTCCAGCACCATTTTGCAAGGAGCGATGAATTCATCAATCTAAGATTTTTTATGCCGAGGCCACCGTGGGAGAGAGGAGCACAGACTAGGTCCCAACGGACCAAATGTAATCCATCACCCTCACCTGATTTGTGCCAAAGAAAGTCTCGCATCAGTTTCTCTAATTGATTAATAATCGATACTGGGGCTTGAAAAACTGATAGAAAATAGATAGAAAGATTGATCAAGCAAGATTTAATAAGAGTTAGACGACCCCCTTTAGAGAGGAGGTTTCGTTTCCAGGTGGCCAGTTTCCTTTCGAAGCGTTCGATAACGGGTATCCAGATTGCCTTTGACTTAGCCTTTGCTCCTAAGGGGAGCCCCAAGTATGAAAATGGCAGAGATTCGGTGGAGCAACCGAGACGAGTGGCCCATTCTTGTAAATCAGGGATTTCTCCGATGGCGATGAGTTTGGTTTTGTTTTGATTAACCTTGAGACCTGCAACTACTTCGAAACACTTAAGTAAACTCATTAAATTATAAAGTTGACACCATGATGCATTAATGAAAAATATAGAATCGTCAGCATAATGCAGATGTGAGATTTGGGGTGCTAGTGAATTGACTGAAAAACCTGAAAATTTGTCTATGGAGGCGCTATAGTCGAGAAACTTTGAAAAGCCTTCCATAGCGATGTTAAACAGTAATGGTGATAGAGGGTCACCTTGACGGAGACCACGAGTGGCACCAAAGTTTCCAAAAGGTGAACTATTAATCAGAACAGAGAAAGAGACTGTTGAATAACAAAACCTCATCCAGTTACACCATTTGGAACCGAATCCCATTCTGTGAAGCAAACCTTCAAGGTAAGACCAACTAACACGATCAAAGGCCTTTTCGAGATCCAACTTACAAATGATTCCAGGATTGCCCGATTTTAGTCTAGAATCAACTAGTTAATTTGCAATAAGGATGCCGTCAACTATTTGTCGACCCAAAATGAAGGCGCTCTGTTGAGGGGAGATTAAATGTGGTATCACCAATTTTAGTCTAGTAGCCAGGATCTTAGCAATGATTTTATATACACTGGTGAGCAGGCTAATTGGTCTGATATCTTTAATGGTTTCAGTGTGATCTTTTTTTGGGACCAAGGTGATGAATGTTGCATTGTGGCGTGGGTCGATGGACTCACAAGTTACAAATTCTGAAATGACGTTCATAAAATCCTCACGGATGAAATGCCAACATTTTTTGAAGAAGATAATTGGAAAACCATCTGGGCCAGGGGCCTTGACTGGACCGAGATCTTTGATGGCGGCAAGAACCTCCTCTTCGGAGAAGGATCTTTCAAGGATAGAGGATTGTGTTGGGTCGATGGATTTGAAGGCTAGGTCGCCAAGGATAGGTCTAGGATAAAGGTCTTCAGAGAAGAGCGAAGTAAAAAAATCCACGATGTGAGCCTGAATAGATTTCCTATCAGTGGTAAGGATACCATTAATGAAGAGTTCATGAATTCTGTTACTTCTTCTACGGGCAGAAGCTGTTTTGTGAAAGAAGGGGGTGTTCCTGTCACCCACCTTAAGCCAATTGATGCATGATTTTTGGTGCATTGAGATTTCCGCTTGATGCGAAAGATTCTCAAAGTCCGTTTTAAGTTAGGCCCTATCGGCAATCTGGGACTGCGAGAGAGTGGAACGCTCTTCCAGTCGGTCAAGCTCAGCTATCTTGTGGAGGCAGATTTGAATTTTGGCATTGACTCGACCGAAAACTGTTTTATTCCAGTGTTTGAGCTTAGGAACTAAGGCATTGAGTTTTTCCCAAAAAATTTCACTGGCCAAGCCGGAGAAGTGTAATGAGTCCCACCATTCTTGTATGGTTGAAAGGAAGTTAGGGTGCTCAAACCACATGGCTTCAAAACGGAAGGGGAGAGGCCCCCATGAGGGATCATCTGCATCTAAAATGAGAGGGATGTGGTCTGAGGTGGGTCGGGTTTGTGCAAGTTGTTGAACAAAAGGATATTTTTGTTCGAAGTCAGGTGAAATCAGAAATCTGTCAATACGAGTAAGGGTTGGAGGGGTCTGACCATTTGACCAAGTGAATTTGGAGCCTTTGAGTGGGAGATCGATGAGCTCGTTGTTGAGAATGAACTCTGAGAAGTCTTTCATGCTCCTTGTGAGTCTACCCGGGTTGTTCTTCTCCTCATGTTTTCTGATGACGTTAAAGTCGCCACCAATGCACCAAGGGAGAGACCAGAGAGTTCTAATTGCGTAAAGTTCTTCCCAGAATTCTTTACGCAGGCTGGAGTGATTAGGTCCGTATACCCCTGTAAGAAACCAGTGAAAGCCGTTAGATTTGTTGACACATTCAATTGAGAGGGTGTGCCATCCTATCAAGGAAGAGACCACCTCAATCTGAGTTGGGTCCCAAAGGATGAGGATACCTCCAGAGGCACCAGCAGAGGGAAGGTCAACCCATTCAAAGTCCCTTCTACCAATAATATGATAAATATCAAGATTTGAACAGGAAGTCATTTTAGTTTCCTGAAGGATTATAATATTTGCCTTGGCCTTAATCAACAATCGTTTCACCGCAGCTCTCTTTGTGGGAGCGCCAAGGCCACGTACATTCCATGAAAAGATTCTTAGATTCATTTGGGAATGGGCTTCCCAGATGCACGGGTTGGTCTAGAGCTGCTATTTTTAGCTCTAAGCAAGTATCAATAGAAACATTTAGTCGCTTAGATTCCCTGACAAGTCTCATAGTTTTCATGGCAGAGGTATGCTTGAATCCTGGTGGGCTTGAAAAGGATGAATTACTCTCATTGTCACTTGTAACATCGTATGGACCATCATCAAATATTTGTTTGCCAAATCCTGGTGGAGCTGATAAAGAGCTCGCGTGACTCTCGTTATCAGAAAGCAATTCAGGGGGATCAGATGGGATATTAGTTGGGGTAACCAATCTTCTTCGAATAAGGCTGTTGCATCAAGGAGGGTGTCGTCCATAGTTTGAGAACGTGGGAGGTGGTCCTGGTCATCTTCGATAGGGTCGACAAGCGTTAAGAGAGCAAAATTCTCCTCTCTGTGGGGTTCAACATATGCGTTGCTTAAATTAGGGTCAAAGTTGATGGTAAACTTGTCGACTGGACCCTCTGAAGAAATGACCTTACCGATAACAGATTTTGAGAGATTAAGGTTCAAGTCAAATGCAATACCTGATTCCCTACCAAGTGCAATGAGACGATTGATCTCATCAAGAATCCAGCCATAGAAAGGGGGGTCTGTAGAGGTGCTAGGAAGAGGGGGAAGATCTGGTGTTGCATAAGAGATTGCGCTGATCAGTTGACTCGACGGGATGAGGTTGGGAATAATAGGTTGTGGTGAATGTAGTGGATTGTGGATGTTGAAGATGGGTGTCCCACTAAGTGTACCAACGTGGATCATGGTGGGCCGGGGTATATGAATGAGAGTAATGGGGGGTGGTGGGGTATGTGTCGAATTTGGGGAATGAAAATTAAAAGGTTTTGGCATTGGGTGTTGTGTCATTCTTGGTGGTTGTGCTTGGGTTAGAGAGCCAAACTGGATTAGTGGGGACCCAATAGAAGAAGTTGAGGGAAAGTTCTGTGGGTTAGTTTTTCGTGGGACCCATTTGTTTGTAGAAAGGGTGGGATTAGGGTTAGAACACTTACCTGATATGGTACGAGGGACAACAACATGTGAATGGGGAATAGAGCTTCCAGTGCTTTTCATATTTATGGGCTGACCAACTGTCGCATGCGTAATTATGGGAATTAGAGAATTGGTCGCAGTTAATGGATTGAGCCGTTTGTAGGTGCAGGCGGCGTGCTCGTGGTTCCCAGGATGTTCTGACAAAGATGATGTTGATTGGATGGTTGTTTGACTTTGTGCTTCTGAATCGGGACGTTGGTGAGCGTGATCTGACTCGCCTGTGGTTACTACTTCTCCGATATTGCTGCACGTTACTGTGATCGCCGGCCATTCCCAGAATGGCTCCAATGGTAGCTCGTGTTCAATTTGAACTGAAACACCCAGAATACCGGAGGGAGTACAAACCTCGATCCATCTAGGGATATCATTGATGCCTTTAGAATTGCGGATCTTAACTCTAGCAGCTGAGATATTCGAGAGAGAAAGAGTCTTAGCATCGATGGCTAAGAGTTCTCCGCAAGAATTAGCTAAATCTTTCACCAGACCAGAAGTCCATAGTTGCATCGGGATCCCTAAGAAAGCTATGTTAAAAATTGAGTTGGTAGACAGGTAGTTGAGCAACTGTAGGTCCGACTGCCATTGGCGAATTGAGAAGGATGAAAGTTTGTTTGTAAAAGACCTCTGTTCCGATAGGAAGGTTCTGATGCCAGTTTCCTCCATGAAGAAAATTGCGGTGAAATCATTGATTGGTAAAAGATCAAAAGCGTCTGATGCCTTAAGAAAGTGACCGAGATCCTCTCCCACATCCATCCAAGAGGGAACCACTTGTGAGGAAGTACAGATGAAGGCCTCAGACTAGTCACCGAAGGTGCGCGAAGATGAACTATCTGGGAAAGTCAGGTGTATCGAAGGACGGAGGGGAGATGTGGTGCAGATTTTCGAGGTGAAATTGGCCGCGGCATAGTCACAGTGAAATGGGGATTTAAGGTTGAGGTTGCTCAGAACAGGGGTTGCCATCATCTTCGAGGTGGGTGAAGGGGGGATGGGTGTACCAATATTCAGTTGGGGATTTAGGGAAAGAATGTATTCCAGTGCTTGCGCCAATTTAGACCAGCCATCAAAAAATTCACCTGCTGGAATGAAGAACGTACATAGAATCCCTTTACCGTCCAGACGGGAGAGAATGATTTTCAGATATGGACCTCTGTTATTGGAAAGTTTCTGCGCTGTAAACCATGCTAGACGGTCAGTATGTTTCCAGAGATCTTTACCACCTTCTCCCTCCTTGATTGCGTCCATGAGCATAGTTTGAAGACCAAGTGCTAAACTTTGTGTGAATGCGCCAAAGATATGTATTTTTGGACTGATTTCCGAGAGAATAATGTGTGATTTGGTTGCAGATTTCTTGAGTTGGAAGGAGAAGTTTTTCCGATCAATGATGACATAGACGTTACCGATAGAGGTGGATTTGGGTTTGGCAGCGGTGGGTGTGGGCATCGGCATGACTCCAATGTATTATCTACTGTGAAATCTCAAAGATCTATCGGTGAATCTACTAATCTCTGCATAATTTTCCTACTCTGGGGGTGTGGAGGCGGTGGAAAAGTGGTGGTGGTGGTGGTCCAATGTTTCTTTAGTTGCATCTCTTTTACGTTCTCTTTGTCTAGTTTCCAACTGTCTACTTTGTCTAACAATATCCTATATGCAATCTTTGCTTTCAACTTTGATATATTTTCTGGTTTCACATTGTCTTTGACTAATCTATGTATGGCCATCATCTTCATGAATTTGCAAACGTATATGCCGCAGTCCACACTACAAAACGACTTCCGAATTAGAGTTTTATACATATAATTAAAATAATTAAAAACTGCAAGTAATTTTTTTATTTAACTTACGATTTTTCATCTTGATTCGAGCAATCCCATAAACAAATAGGACGTTTAGCTATCATTTTCGTTCTCTTTTCTGCCCTATATTGGTCGTCAAAATTTTCTAGAACTCACTTCCGCTATAGCTGTGGAGCAAAGAAATTTGTTAATTATTCAGTTCAAATTTAAAAAAAAAAAAAGAAAATAGTTTAATATGTTATTCCAAAAGTGGTATTTCTTACCATTTTCTTTGCATCTTTCATAAATTTGTCATCTCCCTTTGTTTCTCTTCTTTTGCTCATCGAGTTATGCAATGACCACTCACATGTTTCCATGTGAAAATAAAGTAGAGTTCATCATTGATGGTTGTCCTTATTCTTACTTGTATTGATTGGAAAACACAAGTAATCAACTGCTTTGTCCAATGATACAAATTTCTTCTTTAAGAACTCATTCTTAATGCTTGGCTTTTCAAAGTTTACTCCTTCCTGAAATTAAAAAAGAATCCTTAGTTTAGTTTTCGAAAAGCTCATCATTTTATGAATATGAGTTTTATGTAATGCACACTTACCCAAGCTTTTGTTGAAAAGTATGCTACGTTGGCAGCTTTTTCTTTGTTATTTCTCTCAAGGTAGGTTTCATACCTATCAATCACCCTTCCATCGATGAATTTGTTGAAGAGCAAATCTTCAACAGCATTACCATCCAACTCCATGACAATTTCTTTGTCTACCCAAGTAATTTCACTACCACAATAAAATAGGCATTATTAATAAACAAACTCAAACTTAGAAATGATGCAACCATGTTGGTTCCGTTGTCTCAATAAAGAACATAGATTTGTACAACCATGTTGGTCGCATCCAAGTTAGTTGCATTATTTCAGTCAATAACGTGAATAGTGCAACCAAGTCAGTTGCACTGTTTAAGTCAATAATATAAATGGTGCAACCAAGTTGGCTGCACTGTTTTGAACAATGGAAAATAGTAAATAACATAAATAGTGCAACCATCTTATCGGTCAATAACTTATTTAGTGCAGCCATGTTGGTTGCACTATTTCAGTAAATAACTTAAATAGTGTAACCTTGTTGGTTGCATTGTTTCCATCAGTAACATGGTTGCACAAATATGAAGCAAATAATAAGCAATTGTTTGTTATGGTTTTTAAAATTGAAAGAACTGTAAAATAACTCAATAACTATGCTTACTTTCTGTTGGCCAGCTTGAAGAGTTCTCCTATAATTTTTTGTTCTTGTTCTGATAAATACTCCAATAATTTGCAGCCAACAAGAGACCTAAGCTTCTCTTTTGGTGCTTCAAAATCATAATCTAAAACTTGGATCTCTTTCGCTTTGGCTACTTGTTTCCCTTTCTTAGCCCTTTTTCCTAGATCTTCATCGTCGTATTTAGGATTCCTTCCTCCCTTTTTTCCTTTTTCTCTTTTTTACTCCTCTCAATTGATCCTACATCTATCTTATTAGATTTCTTCTTTTTCAACTCAGCTTCCTCAACCTCTTTTTCATTTAGGGTTGCTTCTTTCTGTGAGCGTTGCGTGCTATCACTTAAGTCTAGGCTGAAGTTGGGTTCTTCTTCTCCTTCTTTTAGTATAGCCTGCATAATATCACTGAAATCAAGATTGATGTTCAATCTAGTGTCTAGTACTTCTATGGATTTTCTCATCATCTCAATTTCCTCCTACATCTTCTCTTTCACCTCTTCCACTTCTTTAATTATTTTTGCCATTTCCTCCTTTATCTTCTCTTTTTCCTCTTTCACTTCGTTAACACCTTCTTGTCATTTCCTCCTCCATCTTCTCTTTCTCACCTTCCACTTCTTTAATAATTCTTGCCTTATCTTCCACTTCCTTGTCTTTCTCTTCTTCTATTTCTTTAAATTCTTTTGCCATATCCTCCACTTTCTTCTTAAGTTCCATAACATATTTTTTAAGTTTTTCTTGATCACGCTTTTCTTCACAATTTTTTCTCTTTTTTAACCTATATTGGTCTAATGTTTCATCATCATCACTTTCTCCTTCTTTATCATCCTCTTCATCTTCTCCTTCTTCTTCTTCTTCTTCTTCTTCTTCTTCTTCATTCTCCTCAGCTTCATTGCTTTTTTTCTCAAGTTCTTGTTCTTCATTTTCAGTTTCTTCTTCTTCTTCTTCGGATTCTTCCTTGTTACTCCTTAACAACTTTTGTTCTTTCTCCAAAATATATCCTTTAGAATAGACGAAATCTGAAAATATCACCAAAGAAACAGAAAGAAGTGAACAACATTAATCTTTATTGACAAGTTTTACTAAATAATGCAACCAATTCAGAAAACTAATGTAACCAAGCTCATTGCATTGAATCAGCTAAATCAAACCCTTTGAAACAATGCAACCATTTTAGTCAACCCCATAGATTAGTGCAACCAAGTTAGTTGCACTATTTCACTAAACCTCATAACAATGAGGTAGCACTAATTTAATAGTCAAAGAACCACATACTTACATAAAAATAATGCAACTATATTGGTTGCGTGTTTCAATTAATAACATAAACAGGGCAACCATGTCAATTGTGTTGTTTCAGTCAACCCTGTATGTAATACCCCAAGAAATTTGATAGTATGAATTTTACACTTGTCTAACATATTTAAGATGGTATTATACCCATTTGGGTGTGTATTGATTTGAGAAATAAATTTCTCATATACATGATAATTGAATGGAAACTCATTATATGCATTAAGAGAGTTATCTCTAAAATATATATATATATATTAATTAATTAAAATAAAAAAATAATATTTTAATTGCATGGTAATTGCATGGAAACTCATTATATGCA